>JAJMKX010000039.1:0-26004 GCA_030569435.1 Metschnikowia koreensis | reverse complement strand
TATTATATGGATTTGCTCGGAAGAAAAGAAAAATATGTTTGATCTCTGTCTTGATTGCTTTGCGAGAATCTCAGACTCTGTGGAGTTTTTTATGTGTTTTTTTTTTTTTTTTGTTTGCCTCTCTCTCTCTTTCGGAATTGCCGGTCCAGAATATGTAGTGGGTCCAAGATGGGCAAATTATTTTGCGTCCAAAACAATCGCCTGATTCAACGGTAAAATAATTGGCAAAAGTTGGTGTGTAATTTTGAATGTGTATTAAAAAAAAAAAAGAGGGTGGACGAAAGAAAAGTGCTCAGAAAAAAAAACGGGAATATAAAAAAGTTAGCTTCTTGGGAAAAAATAAAAAAAAAAAAAAAATGAGGTGTCTACATATCCTGTTTCTGCAAGATAGACAGGTCCGACTTGTAGGCAGATAATGAGAAAGAGAGAGGACGAGAGCGCTGAGAAGACGTGACGAGATTTTGCAATCGGAAAAAAAAAATATTATATAAATCTACGACTGGTTTTGAATTAAAAATTCGGAATCCCGATTTTAATTCCGTTAGTGTGTTGGAGAGTGCTTACCCAATAACTTCTCTTGTTTTTGTTTTGCTTAATTTTTCTGTTTTTCTCAAATGAGCACTTTGATTTTTTTCCCTGCTTGGACCCAAAAAAAAAAAAAACTTATTGCCATTCGAGTTGGGAACGGTTTTGTCTATAGTATTTTCATCCACGCGAAGGCGCACCGCGCGCCCCGTGCCCGGAAATAAAATAAAGCAAATATAAAAAATAAAAAAAAAAAAAAAAAACATAAGCACACACAATACACTTTCCGTTTCCACCAACAACGAAGACAAACCTGGGTCGGCCAATCGTGCCAATTTAAAAATTATATTTATTCTTTTCTTTTTTTTTTTCCTTTTTTTCTTCTCTTTTATAATTAAGTATGCCTCGAAATTCACAATTACATTACCGTGGCCCATTGTAATTTCCTTTTGTTCAAGTACATGAATAAACGAGACCCACGAAATTCCCGTATTTTGGACGAACTGATCTTTGTTGTCGAAATCTCATGTTGTTCGCCGGTTTTTGGGAAAAAAAAAAAAATAAGACCAGAATGTTTTGTTGCTCGGACCTCACAATGCGCCGTGGCCGTGCTTAAAATGATAAATCTCAATTCCCTGGATGAAATTGGAACCGTGAATATTACTGTAAAGAATAGGTTGTTGGCCGTTTTGTATTATACCATCTGCGTTGATTTTGATCTTTTGGCTTTATTATTTTTACTCCTCAATTTTTCTAAATGAAAAGTTTAATATTTCTCGGCCTATCCGTTTATCTCTTTTGTTAAAATAGTGTGTTTTTCAAATGTTGCTCGCTCATGGTCCTACCCCTTTTTGGTACTCACTCACACACACACTTTTTCACAATATGCAGGGCAAACATTTCAACAACCAGCACTCATAAACTCAGACACATGAAGGTATTTAAATTATGATTAGACTGAATCTATTTCCAACCAAATTATTAATCCAGGATATTTCAACATAAAAAAATGAAAAAAAAAATTGCTATCCTCTAATTGCACGGCACTTGTACGTTGTTGTTGTTGTGGTGACAAGCATCGCACATTGCACATTGCACCGCCAAAAGAAAACATTAAGGCGCGCGTTTACCCTGCGACACCTGCACCGAATTGGCCGTTCAAGCTCAAGGTGGAGTTGACAAGCCCCCTTGCCTTTGTCGTCACCTTAATTTTTGAGATTAATATTAATATAGCCTCAGAAGAACACGCAAATCAAGTATAAATTTCCGAATTAAGGCATAGTTATCATATAATTAGGACGAAATATGGCTGATGAGCTCGATGCAAACATAAAGACACTGATTGTTAAAAATCTTGAAACCCCCAAATCTGATGACGGCGATGTGAGTTCTCAGCGAAAATCTGAGCCCCCGTTTTGGTTTCAATTGATCGCCGTTTTCACGTTTGCGATACTCATCGCCTTTATTAGTAATAAAAAGGATGATCGTGTTGCCAAATCGGTATGTCATGTAAAAGACATTGATCAAAACTGCTTGAGTTGGAGCAGCTATAATTTAGATTTGCTTAAAAATGGTGAAAACTCTGATATAGCAGGTTTTGGTGCAAAATGTAGGGAGAGAGGCTGGGAGGTTAAGATATTTCCAGCTATAGACAGTGTCCGTTTCGAATGTGTAAATACAAATTGTGTAACTAGTTGATAGAGAAGAGCGATGTGTCCTATAAATTTGAGGAGGACGAGTCCTCTTTATATCAGCCATACTGGTATTTGAGTGACAAATAAACAAGATTTCTTTTACAACCAAACAATGCAAATTGACGTTCTTTAATATTAATTATGGCACAACGACAGAGCTGAAAGTTTATGTTGAGAAAGTATGCCTTTAAATGTCGGAAATGATTGATGTGCCTCACTTATAGAAATGGAAGGTGACAAATTAGCGAACTTGTTTTTTTTTTTTTTTTGTTTTTTCATTGTGAACTTCACGGTTGTTTTTGTTGGTTTGACCGTGATTTAAGTTGCAATCAAAGCAAATATTATTGCAAATCTCAGTAACTATGGAAACCAGCAAATTACAAGTGGTGGCTTCATAAGTTAAGCAAAATACGAAACTTTGCAAAAAAAAAAAAAATACGCCGGAAAAAATTCTAGATTTCAAGTGGACGAATCTAATTTGAAAAAAAAATTGTCTTCGTTTTCATTTGCCTTTGAAAGAAAAAGGTGATGAAATAGTTCACCATTAAGGTTTGTGATGTATGAAATGGCTACTTAGGAACCTTTTTTTAGTGGAAATAAAATTTCAAAGTGAAAGTGGCTATGACTCGTCAACATGCCAAAGTGCTAGAAATTTACATCAATTACCACCTTTCGATGAGGCATGACCTAAGCATTCGACAAAATGCCTCACTGAATCTAGGCCTGGTTGCAAGTCAAGTGTGCGGGTTCGGAAACGTTGCTGTCGCTGATATAAATCCGCGACTAATCGAAAAAGATCGGAAAAACGATTGCTCAAAAAAATAAACAAGAGAAGATTGGAAGCCCTTTCTTTAAAAATCATAAAAATTTACTACAGTCAGCTTGCAAAACTTTATTCTTTGGACAATCAACGCTCCTGTTTCCAAGAATTGTAGATTCTTTTCTCCTGCTTTTTTAATCGCTCCCGAAGTTCGGCTTATAAAAATACGCCGAGCCGAAATTAAAGTTCTGCATGTTACCTCAAGCTCTGCGGTATTTCTATCTTCTTTAGGAAGGCATACGCCCGGGTGCGCTCGGATAAAACGCACTCTTCCATTCTCTTCTCTTGACTTCCTACTATGAATAGAGTGAAAGTTTGCGCGAGAGAGAAAGATAAGGAAGTTTGAGAAGTTCATTAACAAATTATCAATTCAAACTCTCTCTTTATATTTCTGTAATTTCGAAAAATTATACGAAAAATACCTCTTCCCCCTTATTTCTCGTACCTTCCTCGACTTTTGAAATTCTCCAATTCGCCAGATGCCCATCTATTTCTGACGGATGTTCTCATTGCTTAGAGCACGCAATCCCGCCTTGGTGCAGTACACAGGATTGCAGCGTGATGAGAGCCCACGAAAGCTCAAATGATAGCGCAAGTGTTTCGTTGAATTAGAACATTAAGCCACTAAAAAAACAATTTTTTCGTTATTTAATGATACAGCTTCTGTATCGGGAATTTTCTTGTGATTTCCGGGTCCCAGCCTCTTTTTTTGGGGGGTCTGTGGACAAAATTAGTAAGCAAAGTCAAAAACCGGAATTGACGTAACTCTGCGTCGCTAATATATCGCCGCCGATTTATTGCCGCAGCATATAAAAGACAACAGAGCCGTAGACATTATGGAAATTTTCTGAAGTAATTTTTTATTCATAACAATCAATCACACAATATCACAATGACTGCATCTGTCCCAGAAACTTTCAAAGGATTCGCCGTTTCTTCGGCCGACACCTGGAACCAGCCCAAGTTGGTCTCTTACGAGCATAAGAAGGTTCTTCCACATGATGTTGTGATCAAAAACATTTGTTGTGGTCTTTGTGGTACCGATGTGCACACCGTCAGAGAGAACTGGGGTCCATTGAAGAGAAAAGACGCTGTTGTGGGCCACGAAATCATCGGTAACGTGATTGCTGTTGGAGATGCCGTCAAGTCGATCAAGATCGGCGACAGAGTTGGTATTGGTGCTGCCTCCGGTGCCTGTGGTGACTGTAACAGATGTCACAACGATAACGAGCAATACTGTAACCAAGGTTTCGCTACTTACAACGATGTCGACACCTTTGCTGACAATTACGTGACTCAAGGTGGATACGCCTCGCACTCGATTGCCAACGAAAACTTCTGTTTCCCAATCCCAGATGCACTTTCCTCTGTGGACGCTGCTCCTTTGATGTGTGCTGGTTTGACCGTTTACTCGCCATTGGTGAGAAACATCGGCAAGGTTGAGAAGCCTGTGGTTGGTATCATCGGTATTGGTGGTTTGGGCCACTTGGCTCTTCAATTCGCCAAGGCCTTGGGTGCTGAAGTTTACGCCTTCTCCAGAGGCTCCTCGAAGAAGAAGGAGGCCATTGGTTTCGGTGCTGATGGTTTCATTGCTACTCAGGAGGAAGAAGGCTGGGAGAAGAAGTACCACGACAAGTTCAACTTGATTTTGAACTGTGCTTCCGGTGTGGACGACTTCTCCTTGGACAAGTACTTGCTGACATTGATTGTTGACGGTAAATTCGTCAGCGTTGGTTTGCCACCGGCTGGCGACACTTTGTCCGTTCACCCTTTCACTTTCGTGCGTAACGCCACCTCTTTCGGTGCCTCTCTTTTGGGCTCCAAGGTTGAGGCTGCTGAGATGTTGCAATTGGCTGCTGAGAAGGGCATTAAGCCTATGGTTGAGGAGGTGCCTATCACCGAGGAAAGCTGCGGAAAGGCATTGACCAGATGTGAGGAAGGTGATGTTAGATACAGATTCGTGTTCACCAAGTTCGACGAGGCCTTTGCCTAAATTATTTAAGTGTATATATTATCTACCTTCTATGGAAATCTCGCATTATATATATATTTGCACCATGTATAACCACTAGGGTGCATGCTCATATGTAGCTTTCTGTTTCACTATGGCGTCATCAGGCGTCAATAGAAAACATATTCGGGGTACAGTATTAGAATTTTTTTTCTTTCTTAATTTTGGGGGAAATCTTTTCTTTTTCGGGATTTAATTCAAATATCTCTTCGAAGTACTGGAAGGATTGGCGTTTATTGCGCAGTGTCTAAGTGTCTTTTTAAAAATTTTGCTTGCTACAAGCAAATAGATAGGCGTTAATACGAGCTGTTTCTCCAAAGATTTCGTTTTTTCTTTTTTTTTGAAAGTATTTCATCTTTTTGATTTTCGATTTGATTCAAAAATCAATAAAACTATTGCCTCAATTTAAACCCTTCACTTTATGAAATTGGGGCGTGGATGGCTGCGCTGAGAGCGTTCCGGGAACATGATACATCTAACAATATTTAGCTACAAGCTCAAAAGCATCGATGAAAACAATCGAGAATTTGAAAAAAAAAAAATCACAGAAGGAGAATTAATTGTCAAAAACAAAAAAAGAAAATGAATAAAAATGAGTCATATAGTCATATCGGGTAAAATAAAAATGGAGGAAAGAGGACTTAGGGCACAGAAAAATTGAAATTAAAAAAAAAAAAAAAATTGAGTGCGAGCATCAGGAAAAAACATCTGCACCTCCGATCACCAGCGAGATATTCTCAAGTCTATTCAGTCCATCACTGGTTTAAAATAAAACACATAATATTCTTCCAAAAAACGGAAAAAAATTGCCATGTTTAGCGTGCTGCGTCCCACCGTACACTTGCGGCCCACAAGCCTTTTGCGGGCATTCCATACCTACCCCTCTGCACTCCGCAAAGAGGAGATCACCGCTCCACACGAGGTGGCCAAAGAATCAACGCTTCCTCGGATTAAGCAGGATTTGAAGATCAATCCTCGGCCCGCCAAGGCCCGTATTCCGTTTTTGTCCGACCACAAAATCGAAAACGACTCGCTGTACCGCATGTCCGGCTTTGCCCAGAGTGTGGGCCAGGCGATTGTACGGGTATTCAATATCGACATGGACAAATCGAGATCTGGACCTGTGGCTGGATCGTTCTATTTCGGTGAATGTAAAAAACAAGGTATGTTCTATCCAAACGAGCCTCTTTCGGAAACTGCTCGTTTCTACTACGAAACATTGCAACTACCCATGAGTTTTTCGCAGTGGTTTCAGATCACAGCATTACACTACTGGATATTATCGGTGAGAATGCGGGCAATGCCATTTAAGTATGGACGCAACTACCAGCAGAAACTCGTCGACCGTATTTTCCGCGATATGGAGCTCCGGATGTCTGGAGAATTGGGCATTTCGTCCAATCGTATCATCGAGGGTTATTTGCGTGATTACCACACGCAGCTTTTGGGCTGTGTGGTGGCATATGACGAAGGTCTTGTGACCGACGATATCACATTAGCCGCCGCTTTGTGGAGAAATATTTTCAACGGTGACCCCAACGCAGACTTGCGTCATGTCGAGGCTCTTGTGGGCTATGTTAGACAACAGTTGTACGTGTTAAATAAGCTTAGTGACCGTGAGTTTGGTTTTGGTATGTTCACGTTTGTGCCACCTGACCAAGTTGTCAAGCCTTTGACAACGGCCCAGGAGAACAAAATGAGAGAGCTTGCGAAGCAAAAGTTTGCATCCAAGACGTTACCTTCGGAACGTAGTTCGCTTTCTTTGGATGAATAGAGGAGTTTCTTTTTTGTATATAGACTAGATATCTAATGGAGTAATTATTTATTATGGGAAGATGAATCCAAGTTTCAAATTTCGTTTCCTCCTGCTGCTGCTTCCAAATCCAAGCTTCCCTTTCCTGTCCCGTTTTCTATGGTTGGTGCAATCTTGCTTGGAATTCCGGAGGAAAATTACCTGTTTTAAGTATCGCTAAATCTCGAGGGAGAGACACCCCCTTATATGTTCAATTCACTGGTCTTACCCTAAAAATAATATTGTGTTGGAAATGGCTTGTCATTTCGGTTATCTTGTCTGTGAGGGTGGTTTATTCACTAGATTTCTCACTTTGTAAATTGATTAGATGTTCTTTACACCCTGCCCATCTCTCTCCCAAAAAAAGGGTCAAGCTTCCCGAGAGATTCTAAGCTACTTTTACTCATCGATTCCAGGGACAGATCATTTCACGTTAGACTGTATCAATATTCTCTTCTGGTTTGGGGCCGACTTTGCAAAAAAAACATCATAATTGGCATTGCTCATTCTATTGGCAAAGAGTAACCCAAATCTCTCGGACTACTATTCTAAATGATATATGATTGTATGTATTATTGGTATAAACTAGTCTCTAAACTAACTCTTTACAACTTGGAATCCTTGTGAGATTCCCATGATTCGCCATTGGTACCTCGGATCATCACGTTCATTACCGCATAATCCTCGCCTTCTTTAGCGGTAGGTTTTTCCTTCGAGCCCAAGAAGATATCCTCATAGAAATGAAATCCAAAACGACTGTAGATCGGAATATTATCAGCAGAAGAGCTTTCCAAATATGCAATATTGTTATTTCCAGGAACATCGATATATTTCTCGAACATGTAATCAAACATTAACCGCACATTACCTTTACCCCTTGCGCGTTCTTCAGAACCCAAGTAAACTAAAGTATAAACATCCTTATCGCTGAAACGATCGTCGGAACTAAGGATCCGTTCACAGGTATCGTGCAATAAAGGCAACATGCCCTTAAAGATCTTATCCTGTCCCTTTTTACCCGACATTTCCCAAAGAGTGTCGTAGCCGGATTCCATAAGATTGGCAAAGCTGTCTAAGCCATCTTCTACAGATGTGGGGTGCGACCATACGGCCACGGTTTCGAATCCTTCATCCGACTCACCGATGCCGAAACAAATACCCTTATTAATATGTTGAGTCACGTAGCATTCGTAAAGTTTACGATCAACCAAGTCCCGATATTCCGGGTCTTTAATGTGCAGGGTCAACAATTTAGCAAGGGCATCCGTGCCAAAAGAATTATGCAACGTGCGGGCTGCTTGAGGAACATCGTCCAAGGTTAATTTCCGAACACGCGAATACCGGTCGGTGGTTTTAGCTGGCGAAGTGGTGGAGATTGACAGCATGATTTCTTTCAATCAAATTTTTTCAACTTTTTTTAATATATTATTATTTCCTGTTTTGTGATGGGAGTTCTAGTAGAGATGACCGGGATCAAAAAGATAGAACGTACTTATATTGGTAGCTGAGCTTAACGAACATAACCAGGCTTTTCAGCATAGACTAGGTGAGTTTAAGAAGAGTGTGAGGAGGGGGGAGATTGCTTTTTTTGCTGGATGTGTGCGTGTGTGAATTCAGATTCTCCGTTTATCAAATAGAAATAGATGGTGGATCTGATGAGCTGGAATATCCTCGCTTCGTAAAATGATGCGAACCCTATCTTTATACCTACCAGAATTCGTATTCCACCCGCGCCGAGATAGGAAGTCGCAAACGACCCGTGTGCCTGCACCCACTTATCAATCTCTGCTCAACGCTCCCGCTGGTGTCCTGGCCTGCCGATTCAAGGAGGTTTGATGCGTGTGGTCATGGCCAGAACTGGCGTCACGTCACATCGGTGTGGGGGGGCTTGGAAAGACGTGACACCCATGCAGACACACTCCCAAAAGGGGCGTGACAATATGAGAAATAAGTCATGTGTATATAAGGAAAAGAATAAGAGTTTTTTTTTATTTCAACGTTTTATAAAATTTGTAGCTTTTCGCGAAAATATTCTTCGTTGTCTTCCGTGGTCAGGCAACGGCCATCTCAGCACAGGGCTGCTTCTGGACCGCCGTTCGCGCCAGTAATTCCGCACGTTATCGGAATTCTCAGCGGGAACTGTACTGCAGAAAAGGACTTATCGTTCGTGGCCACCACCTTTACTGGTTGCACGTGGAACTAACGATATTTCGAAAGAATCTGTACCATAAAAACTCGGGTCTTTTCTTTGAGTTTATTTTACATGCATATCATTGGCCCATAATTTCTGCCAATCCATCGGCTCAAGAAAATACGATTCCGGAAGCGGCCCGCATTTTGGCGATGACATGGCGCAGACGTGCATGATTTCTCATACTTTCTATAGCAACATTTCTTGATCATTTTATTTTTCACGGTTTACATTCGGGGAAATCGGAACCATTAACTTAACTTTTAATTTCGTATTATATTAGCATTAGCGTAGCTGCGTATTTACTACTTCTTTCCCTTCTTTTTCTTCTTGTTTTTATTGTTCTTGCTCTTGCTAGCACTGCTGCTTGCAGCTGGCTGTGATGCAGCAGGAGCTGGCGACAGTTCAACGGCACCCTGGTGACCACCCGACTTTTTCTTCAAGTCTTTCTTTGAAGGTTTGTAGTACGAGCGAAGTTTCATTGGGAGCCATCTCTCCTTATCGAGATCCTTTTCTGCATCAAAGTCACTGTCTGGTCTCAACACCTTATTCTTTGAGAATTTAGGCTTGTGTGCCTTCTTCGTGACTTTGAATGGCTTAGCCACAGTTCTGGTCACAAGCGAGGTTTCAGCCACCTGCTGCTTTGGAATCATATCTTCGATTTGCACCAGCAAAAGATCCTCCACATCCTCTGCAGAAGCAAGATCTTCTGCAGGCACCAAGCCAGAAAGATCTCCGGTCAAAACACTAGAAACAAGGGTATCCTTTGGGTTTGCCTCTTTCAAAAGATTTAAAAGAGGTGTAGGATCCTGTGCCGAGTTAGCGGCAGATAATTTGAATGCAAATGCACGTGCAAACTCGTACAAAAACTTATTTTTCCCGAGAGTCTCTGGGGCCACACCGATAAATTTGTTTGTCAATGATTTAGTGAATTCTTCAAGCTTGTTTATGCTCCAGTGGCTCTGGCGAGTCTCGTATAAGCTGATAAGAGTTCCAAACACAGATGCATGCATGTTTTCAGGGGCACCTTCAAGCTCCGCCGTAGCAAGTTTCTCCAATACCAGAAGTGCCTGATCATATTTGGCCCACTTGGAGTTAAAGTGCACTAGGAGCAAAGAGGCAGCGACAGTCTCTTCATCGGTAATAGGCGAACTAAGCTTGCTCTGGCAAAACTTAAACAATTTTCTGCTGGCGTTCTTGGCCTCGCTGGTTGATTGCAAGTCCCGAATAGAGATTTCCAACTTCAAAAGAATCTTATATAAAACAAGCGTAAAATCCCCGTGGAAGTCCTGAGCGTATTGATCCCGGAACTTTGACCTGAGGTAGCTAGAAGTCTTGGCCAAAGTTCCACTTTGGTAAGATAACAACAAATGATTTTTCGTCAAGATCTGGAATTGCGGCTTGGTAAGTTTGTGTCTCAAGTGGTGCAAGTTATCCTTGTAGTTTAACTCTCTAGCAGCGAAGTTAACGTTTTCAGGGGTCCCTGACAACGCAATGTAATTATTTCTGAACGTCAATCTCGTCATAAGATCGGTCACACTATCCAAATCCATTGCCTTTAATTCAACAAGTGCCTTTTGGGTGTTTCCCAAGATTTGATGGATGTATGCAATGGTCAACTTGATGGGTGCAATTTCAAGAGCCAAATCAGCAGGATCTGAGTCCATATTTTGCTCGAGACACATGGAAGAAGCCTCCTCCAATAACTTCAAGGCAGAAGCCGTGTTACCACCTGCAAGTTCAATCAACGCTTCGTTGAAAACAATATCGTAGGTTTTTTCAGCGGCAGAAACCTCAGTCACGGGGTTTTCAGCAAAATTCTCTTTGGCAGCAAGCTGCGATAAAATCGCCCGTTCGTTACACGCCATGTCGACCTCATTATCGACGGAATTTGATGAGATTAGCTCACGGTATAATTGCAAGGCCTCGGAAATGTGACCGTTTTGATAGAAGCTTTGTGCCATCACATGCTTCAAGGCTCTCAGACTAATGCTATTAGCGTCGAGATTGCCCGATTCCGTTGCACTTTGGTAAAGCGTTTTCAACTGCTCGAAATGGCCGGTTTTATAGTAGACATAGGCCTTTTCCACAGTGAACTCGCGGTGGATTTCTTCGGAAACCTCGTCCAAAAGTTGCAAGGCACGATAATATCTATCCTCGTTGATTAACGATACAATACAGTTGTGGAAAGCGTTGATATCGTTGAAGTTTTTCACTTTAGACAAGTATTGGTACGAAACCTCAAAAATCTCCTGCCCCGAGGACTCGTTGGACCCAGACACGTTGAGCCTCTTGAAGGCATCAATCACAGAATTCGACATATCTATTATTAAAAGAGCAGCTAAAAATATGTATATTTATGCCGGGATTTTGTATGTAAGTTCGAGTCTCAAGAATTTTACTTTGGTGGGCTTGAACAAAAGGTTGATCAGTGCGGGCTTTTTTTTTCGTCGCCAGTGCCCATATGCACTTCCAAAGTTAGTAACACGGGCCGTTACTGTATGACACTATACCATCCAACTCCGCCAATTTCCATTGATTATTTTGGTTTGAAAACTAAATTATATAAAGAAAAAAATAAGAGAGGAAAAATAAATAAGTAGTTTTTTTTTTCTGTTTTTTGATTTATTACATTTAAATCTCTTCCATTCTTTTTTCTCCCCTTGTAATTTCCCAAATATCTTGTTCGTTTACTCACACGACGCTCGCTTCGCAGCTAATAGAACCAATTAACTTCATCAGGTGTGATTCTGTAAACGCCTTTTAATGATCATTGATCTGTAAAAAATCTATAAAACAATAAAATAATTCTATATACTTGCCTACAGTTATTATGCGCTAAAAAATTGTTCATTGGGTATCCTGATGCTAAATGCAAATATAAAAGTAGAAACGGAGAGTGTCCGGAAGGAAGAGAAATGAAATTGAAACAAATTATGAGAAAAGTGTTAGTTCGTGTATATCAGGAAACGGGGTTTCTGTACCAAGTGTTTTTTGCCCTTGTTTACGCCAACAGACATTGACCGTTTGCGTCTGGCAACTTCTTGCAGTTTCGCAATCAAACGCAATTCTAAGTCGTCATACTCGTCCTCGTTTTCATCGGCGTCTTGCAGTCTGTGCAAGATTTGTTTCATGGCGTTGCGTGGAGGCGTGACAAAACTGGGCAAGGCCGAGAATTTGTGGGCTGTCTTAGACTCGTTGTCGTAATTTGGTGGTTGATATAATTGCGTGAGTCCCGAAGGATAACGCAGAATTTGGCCCGCAGATACAGCTGAGCCTGCAAATTTGCGGATATCCAAATTGGCCAATGGTTTTCTAGGAGAATAGCGGTTTTGCTGCAAACTCAACACTTTGGGCTGCAAAATGTTCTCCTTATCATCGTGGGAAAACATGCTGTTGGTCTCGTCGTCACGTGACTTGTGGTAGAGCTCATACTCCTCTGGTTTATCTTCATAGATCTGAAACCCAAGAACTCCCTGTTTTTTGCATGGAGTTAAGTTGGCCCCTAGTTTGGGGATCTTGCGTATATTCTGGGCCTGGGCGTGATTTTTAGCAGGAGTTGATGGTTTGGATTTTAATGGCGACGATGACCTGGAATTGAAAATGCTGTCTCTTTTAGGGGACAAGGGTCTAAATGGAGAGGACATGGTGAAAAGAAGGATATTGAATGGGATTTGTGATTGTTGAGATGATAACTATTAGTACTATAGCATATAAGAATAAAAAAAATGAAAAAGTTGGAAGGAAAAAGAAACAACTTCTGGCCTCGTGGTTATAAATTTTTTAGCAAGGCAAAATTAAAAATATCTGGCAAGTGACCGGGTCTTAAATGGCTCATGCGCAAGGCTCCTGCTGCAGAAGCACGCGTGCGCGAGGTGGCTGATATTCGCGATTCTCCTAAGAAAAAAAAAACACGCTCTTTCGTGTTGCACTGTCTGTTCGCGCCCTATGGCCGTAACGAAAAGAAAAGACAAACTTCGTAACTTTGCAGTGTTTTAAGAGTGAAGAAAAATTTCTTAAGTTCTTGTTGTAAAGATTTGATATTCCGTTCAATAAAGCATATAAGTACGATAATTTTCAACTTATAGGGCCTTTTCCCATCTCGCTGGAACAACCTTTGAGCAGTTGCAGGACAAGGTTCAATTCGCGTATGTAGTGTCCCGTTTTGGGACTTTCTTTTTCCGTTTTTGTCGGACGTGCCTTTTCAGGCTCCTGTCCAATTGCTGGCGAACAATGCCCAAATGAATGAGAAGAAGAAAAAAATAATCAATTTACATATTTTGATGTTTCTATTAATACCTCTCTTTTGTTTCTAAATTACATTGCCGATCAATCTATAGTAAAAAAGAAAATTTTAGTACGTGACGCTTACAGGGCCTGTCGTCCGCAAGACGCACCTTCAACAATGATGCATTTTTACTTCTCCACAATGATTGCATTAATCGAGGATCTTCGTTCCTTTTACATAGAGCCTCTTTTTCTATAAACTTTTATAATTTCACTCTTTTTCTTCTTGGTCTCTTAGAAGGAAACCGTGTTTTTCGCTTCGCCTTTTTCATTCGGAAGAACTTAATTTTTGACAGCAAAAATTTAGCAGTGCGCATTTTGCACCCATTTCACAGCCAAACTGATAGATTGAGAAATAATCGTAAAACGACAAAGCACAATTCTCATTCTTCAAGAGCAAGAGTTTTAACACATAAGTTTTTTTTTTTATTATTTTTGATTTTCGATTTAATTAATTTTAGAAAAAACACCATAAAATTACCATTATTAAATGAATTGATTTTAAACTATTACCCCCATTGATTCCGACCCTGCGGGCACATGGACCGCTACTTTAACCTCTGTAGAAATTGTTTTCCACAAATGGCAACTTCACCACCTTACCTGGTCTCAACTTACCACGGACCTCGATTTTCACATCATCGCCGATTTTCACATCCTTTGAAATGTAGCATTGAGCGATGTTTTTGCCAAGGGTTGGCGAAGGTGAGCCAGAGGTAGTTTCACCCACCAAAACATCACCGGCATTGTTGAAAACCTTACCTCCAGTTCTCACTGCAGGGCCTTGAGAAATGACACCAATACGGCGAGATTTCACCGACTTCTCTTGGATTTGTTGCAAGATCTTCGAGCTTCCGTTAAATCCGGCATCAGCTGTGCGTCTTGTCTTTGGAATCAACCACAGCAAGGTGGCATCAACAGGCGTGATTTCCTCGGAAAGCTCGTTGCCGTAAAGACACATACCGGCCTCGAGTCTGAGAGAGTCTCTTGCAGCAAGACCAACTGGTTTCACCAATTCAGGATATTCGTCGATCAAGTGCTCGAAAAAGTCACGTGCTTGTTGGGCTTCAGCCTCATTGGAAGATGGAATCGATAACTCAAAGCCATCTTCACCGGTGTATCCAGTTCTCGAGAGATGGATTTCGGAATCTACAAGGCCATGGAGTTTCAAGAAACGTGTGTTACCAAACACCACTTTCGATAAGTCCTCGGAAGTAAATTTCTGCATCAAAGCACCGGCTCCTGGGCCTTGCACAGCCAACAATGTGCTCTCGAAGTTTTCATGCTTGACATCATTGAACTGTTGCAATTCCTTCTGCAAAAACTCAGTATCTTTTGCCCTGCATCCAGCATTCGTGACCATATAGTACTGATCATCTGCATGTTTGGTGATAATAGTATCGTCAATAATTCCACCATCGTTGTTAAGCAAAACAGACAAGCTGCAGGTATTAGGCTGGAGAAGATCAAGGTCAATTGGGGTGACTTTTTGCAAAAACAGCTTTGCTCCAGGACCCAGAATCCGGTGCTGCAACATGTGACTAACATCAAAAAGTCCCACTTTGCTACGTACCCAATGGTGCGATTCGATGTGACTTTGGCCTTTGTAGAGAAGAGGCATGTGGAAACCGGCATAGGCAGCAAATTTGGCCCCATACTTCACGTGGCTCTCGAAGAGCGGGGTTTTCGTTAATGCAGAGGTCATAATATAGTGATTTTAACTGTGGTAAGAATGTATTCTTTAATTTTATATTGGAATATTCCTCTCAGATCAATTCTTTTTTCCTTCTTCCTATATTCTTGCGGCTACCTGTGGAGAAGCATCTATATATGTACTGTGCGTCAAGGACCGAGTCAGTGCGCAGTCAACTTTACCCACGTCTTTTGACTCCGAGCTTTCAGGACCCGAGTCAGGGCCCTCAGTATCGTAAACAATAATACGAGAGTTTTAAAATTTCGAATTTATGGGAAAGAATATTTGTAATACCTCCTAGTAAAAAAAAAAGATTTAATGTTAAAAAAAATCATTTCTTTCATTAGTGATATTATTCCTATTTCATCATCTTCTCAATTATTAGTGTACGGCTCTCCACACCACGGCTCCAACGCCGAGTGCGAACATGATCGCGAGCCCCGAAATCGTATACCCCAAGCGAGTCCATAATGTTTGTCGCACGTGACGATGGGTAAGATTCGAACACGGTTCAGCATGTGTGCGGGAAATCATGGCGTATGCCACAAGAAACAAATTTAAAAGCAACAAATTCGGCGAAAGCACGCCCACCACCATATTGTAGTCAACGATACGGCCCCATTTGCGGTAAAATTCACAGAGCTCGCAATGGTACCGCGAGGTGGAGTGCGCATCGAAAAACGAGATTGGCAATTCAAGCGATTTTTCAAGCATCGAGGAGAGTGAAAGGTATTAAATAAAAAGAGAAGAAGAAAGACAAAAAAATGATGAGCTAAGGAGATTGGATGTTTATCACTTTTATTTTTTAAATTATTTAATTTCACTGGATTAATGCATGCTCTTTAATAAATGGAATAGCCACACTGGTCCTGTTTCACCATCCCTGCTCCTGGCCCAGGTCCGTGTGGGGCGGGCCTCATCCAATTGCCTCATTAGGGCCTGGCAATGATGCGGCCGCCAGACTCCAATCGGGGCTGAAGTAGGCTGCAATGGAAGTGTTGCATAAATGTGTCAATCACAAAGTGGCCCCTTTTTTATATTATTAACAATATTATCAGCACTTGAACTCAATATTAGAATTTTTATTAAGGTGTAATGTGTGCGTGTGTGGGGGAATAGTCATGTGTTACTTCAAAGATAGGGGCCCGATTTATTGATTTGCATCGTGATCCTCACGCGATGCTTGGAAATTGAGTGGCCTGTCACACACATCATGCTAGATTCCAGTAAGGGCGGGTCTAATACCGGAAAAACCGGAAATAATGTGAATAGTGGAAAATTTTATCAATCATTTTATATATATATATATATATATATATATATATATATTTTCTTTTTGGCTGGGGCGTGAGTCAAATCCTCATTTGGTCCGCACTTTATTGTAGTAAAAAGACCAGCCTTTCTTCTACGAGCCCGGTTATCGTGAAAGACTTTTTATCTTTTCAATGCTGAATTTCGAGTTTATTTTGAAAATTAATATTTATCAAGTCACAAAAATAATGAGAGTAAACATAGATTCAAGAACGTCGGTGCTTAATAGAGATTTCCCCAGACTCAAGCTTAGTGAGTGCGCACATCTTGCCCCAGATCGGGTGCTCAGCTGCAGTGCACTGTTAGTCAATTTAAAACAACTAATATTAAAATTATAGTGAAAAGAAATACCCCTTCACGCGACTTCTATGACACATGGCATCGTTCGATCTCTTGCGTATTACCGAATCACTCCAACTGCCAAAAACAAAGCCCCGCAACGATGCACTTACGCTTTTGGACGGCCTAGCGGTGCCAAAACTCCGGCTTTCGTCACTGCAACTAGCCAGTCTCGTGTCATCACTATTTAAATCGATAGAAATCGAGCGAGATATTTGTGTGAAAACGCCTACAAATGCGGCTTTTACGAGGGCAACCAATGCCTCGGGAATTTTAAAGGACTTGATGCTGGAAGCTGTGAAAAAACCGTCGTCTCTGAAAGAACGGCCAAAGCTCAAAATGTGTTTATCTTTGATCAATAACATTGCATCGGTTTATTATATGTCGCTGTCATTAGCACTGCTGACATTTTCTCCGTGCTCAAGTAACTTGGCCCAAACACTAGCTGTATTATTGGAAACGCCATATATATTCACTCATATTACTACCGAAGCTTGGTTAAAGGCATATCATTTTCTTATACGAGCAATTGCTTACGAGTTTGAGTATTTGGGCCCGCGAGGATTAAACGAAAATCTTGTAAGTGATCTTTATGCGGCGCTTCTCAGCCTTGTGGGTGGAACTCTGGTCCGTTCCATGGTTCCCCTTTTAAGTGAAAACACTTATTTCCCACTCGCGCGTCTTCTCACGAAAACCCTAGCATATTTCAAGAAACGAGAGTCGCCTGTTTTGGTGACGGCTTTCAAAATCCTTAACCACTTGCTAATCTCGCTTTCTACCGAAGATGCTGGGTTTCTGCACCAGCTTATACGCGCGGGCATAAACTGTGTTCTTCAATTTGCCGCTACTTCTGTGGCCAACCTACTGGAACAGATCTTCATTTTTCTTAATCTCGATTCCATGCACCGTTACTTGTCGCTATCAAATCTTCCCAAACTTGTATCTGTGCAGCCACTAGATGATACTTCTGATACATACCTGGAAGAGGAAACTTCTATAATCACATATAATTTGGAAATGCTCATTTATGCTCTTCTCAATCGGCTTATGTCTCCAGCTCTGAGCCTAACACTGGATGATATAGGATTATGTGAAAAGACTAAAGTCTTGGACTGGTACCACCTCAGCCTGATTTATTTGCAATCGACAAATTCAATACAATGGCTTCTTGCATCAGCGGTATCTAAGCTAGTACTTTCTTATTATACAATACGCAAAATACCACCTCAACAGACTCTGACGCTGCTGCTTCCAGTTGAAGAGCCTCAAAATGGCGTTGAAGAATCTTTGGCAGTGAGGGCGTTTTCTACAAATTCTTTCAAACGGCAGAAACTCCATGATAAGCAGATGAACTTGAATCGTGCGCATACTCCGGCGCAATTCTACGCCTCCTTAGTAAATGAAGATGATGAAAGACTGCAAAAATGCGGATTGCAACTTCTTGCTTTTCATTATGAACTCCATGAACCGCGTGCCAGCATGATTAATCGTGATGCAGTGGCCTCAAATAAACCAAAGATTACAGATCAAGAGAGATGCGCTGATAAAAAGTTGCCAGCGCACACTATTTCGGTACTATCTACTGTCGTAAAATTAACGGCTGATCGGAAACACTCTTTCTGGGCACTCTTAGTATGCCGTATAATGTTGCCAAAGTTTGATTTCGATGTTGCTTCAGAAGCGCACACATTAAAGCGGCGGATGTATCAGATGCTAAAGTTGCTGCTTGATCTAATTAAAGACAAATCAGTTAGTCTGTTAGCGTGTTCATTTTTCGGGTATATCGTGCAGTCACAAACATTGTCCGGCTTGAAAATTCTTATAGACAATACGTTAATGAATCAGCTAGATAATGTGACAGAGCTTTCGGAACTCTTGGGGCCGGCATCAATTGACGAAGACGCGTTTGTGTTTTGGCAAGCATTGGCCAAAATCTTCATTGTTTTTGGCTCTACTAAAAGACCTCAATTGCCCAGAGATATTAGTAAGTGGCTCATCGAAAAATGGACTGGTGCCTCTGAAAAGATGCAAAAAAACGAGTTGAAAGTGGCTTCTTTGACCATCGCTCAAATTATTAAATGGCTTGGTGGTGTTGTGGAAGAAAATGGGTTGCTCGTAAATATACCCCAACGCTCATCAGAGTTTATCTTCAAGGACATGAAAGATTGTGAGAAACTTCAAAAGTTTATTGTCTTGGAGGACGAAAGTCAACAAGAAGTCACCGAGCCTATAGCGGAACTCCCCAGACTAGAATACTCTCCATATGTGATAGATTCTATTGTCGGTTCCATATGCAGAGACCTTGAAATATCTCCAACTGAAAAGCGGCTTAACTACGCTTTGTCCTTATCTATGGCATTCTTGAAAATATCCGAGGGTATTCGAAAGCATTTCCCGGAAAAATCTTTGCTTATTGAGGATAAAGTAAGAAATCTTCTTCTGTCTCTCACTCCCTTCATTCGGCAGAAGGACCAAGCGGAAATTGTCCTCAGTCACTTGCTCGAATTCGAACCTCAGGAGGATATTTTACATGAGGTGGCTTTTCCTTTCGAAATAATGGATTATCATTTCCGTTTCTTGCACGATACTCCACGTCCTGAGTCGGACTTGGACACTGATTTTGAGTCTGAATTCTCTAGCGACAACGAGAAACAGAACACTCCCGGTGTTGAACTTCAAAGCAACGTTATTCGTGAGAAAATTACTTACTTCAAATTTCTTGCTAAGTATGACAGTTCAAAACCAGATTCCTGCATTAAGTTCTTAAGAACACTTCCTCCCTGCTACATTTTGGAATGCATTTCTTTCTATATGGACTGTAACAGATCCAGTAATATCCAAATGAACCCAGTTGTGATATCGGGAATTGTGCGCTTGATTGGCGAAAAACTTTTATCTGTCCAGGACTTTGACAGATTGGACTCCACCATTAGCATATCCTATAGGTTTCTTACGACTTTGATTCCTTCGATGAGTTCATTGGACAAAGAGCTTCAAAAAGATATTCTAGATTTGTTTTCTTTCTTCTTTCAATGTGTGGAGAAAGATCTTTTGATGAGCGAACTGGCGAGAATTGATGTCTGGAAGCTAATGATACGTTTCACTGAAAATAATGACGAAATGTCAATTTCAAACTCGGACATTTTGTCGGTATTTTTGAAGCACTTGCCCAAATTCTCGAACAGAATGAAGATAGCTGTTTCTGAAGATCTTCACGGGTATATTTCGAGGTTGGATTCGGTGAGACAGGAACGCTTTTCTAATAAAATTGCCGAGTCCTTTAGCACACCACAGTCCTCAGTTGAAGGATGTGCCACATTTTGCTTGTTTCTAACTACAGTCACAAGCGGCTTATCCTTGGATGTGTCTGTTCTTAATAACATGACAAAGTATTCCCGGTTTACCTTTTTCACCCCATATTTGAAGCAATGCGTACTTACGATGGCGAAAAAGCAAGGATTTGATCATTTAGTCACTTTCTTCAGAAGCTTGAAATTGGATCTTTTGAGACATTGGTGGCTAGATGGTTTAACGTTCTTTGAATTCCCCTACGAGGTGTTTGGCTATTCTTCGATTGATGACTTTGCAGTTGAAAACTCCATTGAAATAATGGCGGTTTTATTTGCAATGAAATGTAAGGCAGACAAGATGACTATTAGACAGGAGTTCGTCAACACAATAACAAAAGTCAAATCTATAGATTCGAAAAGTTTGGTCCGGGATAGTTTACCTCTAATTATTGCTTTATCTTACACACCCAATGGTATCCGCAGTGAAGTTTTCATTTCCTTGAAAAATATGCTTGGAACTCTTTATAATGAGTATCTTGTCGAAGCTCTCCCGTTGATAGTTTTGGAGGTGATTAAATTGACGAACGTGAAGAGCGAGATTGCCTTGAAAGCTGCAGTGAAAGAGATTACATCAGAGCATTTTTTGCAATCTTCGGAGCTTATAAGAAACAGCAGCCAAGAAACAATTGATCCTTCATCAAGTGTTGAACTTGTTTGGGCCCTCATCAAAAAGTTCCGGCCCGAAAATTCTGAAGGGTTTTGGTCCTTGCAGATCATATACTTTCTCGTCAGAAATATTGGATTTGAGTGCTCACTGGCAGGTATTGAAAAACAAAAGAATGTTTTCAGGAAATTGCAATTTGTTTTATGTTTGAGCCGTACGGGGCTTCGTGATTTTCACCTTGTTAGATTATTTGTGAAAATTTGTCTTCCTATGTTGCGAAACGGCCTCACTGTTGAGGCATGCTCTATTTTGAGTCTGATGGACTTTGCGTCATGTCTTCTTTTCCCTTCCAATGAGTCTTTGACAATGATTTTTGAAATTTTAGCGACAATGCTATCCATTGGTCAAGACCAAAGCCAAAATTTTGAAGGTGTCTGTGAAAGTTTAGAGCGTCTTCTTGCCAGTGGAGGTAAATACTTTGGTACTTCCAAAGTTATAATTGAATGTGCTTTGAATTATGTGAGGGGTCAAAACTTAATTATCAGTTTGGCTGAATTAGAGAGTTTTCTCGAGGATGAAAGAAATGCCAATCTTGTCACTCAATCATCCACCAAAATTTTCACGATAATTTCGATGTTGTTAAACAATATACGCATCGGGCCAGAGGAAGCAACAAAAAAGGGATTGGCAGCTATGTGTCTCAAACATCGCTCCGATACTAAACTTGATGAAAACTTTCGCGTGTGGTTGGCTGAATACTTGGCTGAATTTCACTTATCAGGACTGGCATATGACAATCTAGAGCAGATGATGCTGTTTAAAGAGTACGATGGATTGAATAAGATGGACTTTATTGCCTCACACAAATCACTCGACCCCTTTTTGGTCCTATTGGAACAAAGTATACACAGCGCTACTTATGAAGAATCCGCCTTTTTGGAAAACGCAATTGGCGCGTTGATTCACAAGTTCGAGACCAGAAAACGCGATGTCATGAAGTTTTTGGATTTTGACGACTGCCATGAATATTACTGCTCGCATATTTTACCCTTAAGTGTTCATTCTTACGCGCTTCTTAACCCTCAGTTCAATGAATGTTTCGACTTCGACACTTCCATGGATCAATTTGTTAGCAATTTCGAGCAAACAATGTCCGAGCTGAATTTTCAGGATTGGTCCTGTGAACTTCTTTTATCTTTGATTTACGAAGTTTCACGATACACAAGTGTTGCACCCGTGCTTGCCAGTTGCATTTTGAAAATGCCAAGTATGGCAAAGGATGTTTTGCCTAGCCTTATTTGCTTGTATTTATCTATTACAGGCGAGCGAGGAATGGGAAATGTCTCTGCCATCTTCAATGTTTACTGGAAAAGTTTTCAAAAACCATTCAATCAAGAGAGCATTGAGTTGATCAAAAACATTGCGATTTCCTTGCGAGTAGGTGCAATGCAAAATATTGATATATTTAAGCAGATTTATGGTGTCTTGGATCATAAACAATTGTTCTTTATTGTGAGAGAAAGTTACCTGCCTAAGTCGGCACTCATGTTTTTTGAAGATGCTATTGCTGGAAAGATTGAGAGTTTGAATTGGAAAGAGTACCGCGAACCTTTGGCCAAATTATATGGCTCTCTTAATGACGAGGATCTGCTTTTGGGTATTCCGGGAGATATCACATTAGAGAGCTCTTTGAAATTGGGGCAGGAATTTGTCCCCTCGGCCGAAAAATTAAGATATAGCAGCGGGTTTTTGGATGCAGATTTCATCTTGAACAACTCCCCTCTGCCAAAAAACGTGATACAATCTTTACTGGACGAGGGCTTTTTGGGTGCTTCAAATTTGCTCAATCAACAACCAGGTGTCAATTCTGTTTCAGAGTGGTCATGGAAATTAAATCAGTGGGACTTATCCATCGATAACACTTCATCAGATGGACAAGATGTTACTTACGCTTACTTCAAACAAATACGCGATAATCCGATCGAAATGAATGATATTTATAAGTCGTCTATGTTGAGACTTGTGCAAGGTATGCCATGTTCAATTGAGTCTAATATCTTTCCTAGGGATGCTTTGATAGAAACAGAAAAGTGGCTAGCAAGCCTTGCACGGATCAAAAGTGCAAACTCAGTGTTTACCTCGAGTCCCACTGGATTCGCTTCTGAAATTTCGTCTTTTGAGGAGAAAACCAGATGGTTCGAAGCTACGGAAAGTCAACGTTTTGAGGATATTCTTTTAGCCCGAAGGCTCGCGTTTGTGTTTCACAGTTGTGGATCTGTGAAAGCCGAGAACCATACTCCACTCTTAGAAGTGAGTCTGGAACTTCAAAACTATTGTCGTCAAGGTGAGGTAAATGAGATTGTCAGATATACAGATCTTCTTCGTAAAGATAGGATGCTACAGAAGACTATAAGCTCCACTATTCTTCTTGAAAGGTTGGTGAACAATTTGGAGTCCGATGGTACTGCAATTCAAAGGGAATTACAAATGATCTCATCTTTTCAGACGGCGCAAACTTTCTGGGCCGAAGGAAAAATGGACGCTTCTGTGGCTTTACTTAGAGGGTTGGTCAGCAAAGGTGATATCTCTCACTTGATGCCAAGTCTAAACGTTAGTGGAATCACAATTAATGCTCAATTAGCTGTGTGGTTGTCTGAATCCAGGCTGGATCTTGGTTCTAATATTTTGAGAGATGTCGTTGACCCAATGAAGAGTCAAATTGACCAGGTTAAAGATAATCGGCAAAGATGTCAAATTTACCATCTTTTGGCTCAATTCTGTGAGCTGCAGTTTAAGTCTCATATTTTAAAGGAACAACTCATGCAGTTGGAGGTGCGGGTCAAGGCAAAGAAGGATGAAGTGCAAGAAATAAAGAGCCATTACGGTAAAAGCGAAGTTCTGGTTTCGGAAAGAAATGCAGCAAGATATTACTACGAGGAGCTAAAAAGCCTGATAAAATCCGAAACCAAAGAGCTTGGTACATTGAGGGAATTGAGAACCAACTTTGCTCATAATGCCGTGAAATTTTATTTGAACGCGCTTCTCACTGGGGAGGCTAGCGACGAGGATTTAGATAAATTCTTTTCTCTTTTTCTTGAACTTTCAGGTGATGAAATACTACAGTCTCTGATAAAATCAGAGCTCTTGTGTCTTCCTTCACACAAACCTCTATCTTGGTGCACACAAATTCTATCCAGAGTATCAAGGGAGGTTTCAAATTTTCAAGAGTCTATCCAGAGATTGATATTCAAAGTATGCTTTGATCATCCTTTCCACTCCTTATATTACCTTACATCATTGTTATTTCATGAAAAGTTGGCAAAGGAAACTTCGAATGCGCCCATGATTTCTCGAGTCGTTGCCGCAACACATATTCGAAATAAGTTACAGGGATCAAGTCCAGTATATGCGAAAAGCTTCCTCTTGCCTGTGGAAAGATTATGCATGGAGTGTGTTTCTCTAGCCGAAGTCAAAAGTACCAAAGGACGTGCTTTACATCTAGATAAATTAAAGATTGGAAGTTTTTGGCTCAATGAGCTCCCACAAATTCCTCCTCTCACACTTGGAATTCCCGTTAGTTTCACGGGCTATAAGAATGCGTCTGTGATGATGAAGATCGATCCTCGAATTTCTATTGCTTCGTCCGGTATTAGTTTGCCTAAAGTAGTGAGTGTTTTTCTATCCAATGGAACGAGGCATAAAATGCTTCTTAAACATGGTGCCGACGATTTACGGCAGGATGCAATTATGGAGCAGGTTTTTGATAAAGTGAACAAGATTTTTCATGCAGATAAAGAAACTAGGAAGAGGAAATTGCGAGTTCGTACCTATAGTGCTGTGCCTCTAGGACCAAAAGCAGGAGCCATTGAATTTGTGCCAGATTCAAAGGCGTTTTTCGAGGTCATTCTGCCGTACCATAAAGCTATGGACTCAATGAATCTAGATAAAGCCAGGGAGTTGATGAAAAACTGCCAGGCAAAAGAATTTAAGGAAAGGCTCAAGGTGTATCAGAGCATCAAAAAGAGTATCAAGCCTGTTCTAGAGTACTATTTTTTGAGTAATTTTGTCACTCCCGATGATTGGTTTGCAAGCAGACAAATTTACATTCGAGGGGTTGCTACTACATCAATTGTTGGACATGTTCTCGGACTTGGTGACCGTCACTGCAATAATATTTTGCTCGATGAATTTACCGGCGAACCAATCCACATTGACCTTGGCGTTGCATTTGACCAAGGAAAAAGATTGAAGATCCCTGAAACCGTGCCATTCCGCTTGACACGTGATATTGTTGATGGTTTTGGATATATGGGAACTGCTGGCTCTTTCACTAAAGTCAGCGAACATACGTTTAGGGTGCTTAGAGCCAGTAAGGAGCATATTCTAGCCATTTTAGATGTGTTGCGGTGGGATCCATTATACTCATGGTCGATCTCACCAATAAGAAAAAAGAAGCTACAGGAGGAAAATGCCGAAATTCTCGATCCAGAAGCAAAACAGGACGGATCTGCTGCTGCAAAAGCTATTCTTGGGGTTTCCGATAAGCTTAGTGCTGGGGGTCTTAGTGTAGAGGCAGCTGTGCGAGAGTTAATTAGAGAGGCAGCAAGCGACCAGAATCTTGCAGTGATCTACTGTGGTTGGTGTCCCTTTTACTAGTCCAGAAAAATAAGAATAGAAATAAAAATTAGTTTCTCCAGATTTAATAATATTGATTTTATTAGCATTTATTAGATATTGCGACCCGCACCTTTTTGTCAGACTGTACTGTAGTTCCAGAGTCCATAAATTACACCCCGCACTACGAACGCGTGATGGGTTTTTAAGAAGTATAAATACAATTATCTGCTATGCGATGCAAGAAATTACCACGCTAGGAAAAGTCGTATCGATTTCTCTAGATGTGATCAGTAGGCAAACCGGCAGCAAAGTGAAAACTGCGCAGGCGCAATTGAAGATCCAAAGGTCAAATGAAGGTGTGCTTTCTTTGCTTGCTGCGTGTGAAGAAGGCATGTTTGAGGCTCATTTCAATGCATCCAAATTAAGGAGAAGCAAAGTGAAATCGGATCTCACAAGTGAAAATTGGGATACAATCACAGCTTATGTGTTTAATAGTAATTTTTCGCAGAAAAATGCCCCTCCCTCAGGATATGAAAACGTGGTTTTGGCTGGCCGGCTTTCATCACTGGAAGAGTATGATCCTGAAACCGGGGAGTTGGTGGGCGATGAATTATCAAATACGCCTCCTGATATGGATATTTCTGTGAGAACGCAGGGAGTGCTTTCTGTGGAATATGGATCTCTAACTCTCCAGTTTAAGGAGATGGAGGAGTTATCGGAATCCGAACGTCGTAAATTGGACTTGCTCACGTGGATTCTGGACATGGCAA
>JAJMKX010000038.1:0-31046 GCA_030569435.1 Metschnikowia koreensis | reverse complement strand
AATTGATGTTTTGCCTTAAGGAGAAAAACGCCCGGAAAATCAACTCGCATCGCTGGTGTTTCCAGGCATTTGCACCGTTGTTGAACCCAAAGGTCATCATGCTTTTGGATTGCGGTACCAAACCGGGCAAAGACGCGTTTTACCATTTGTGGAGCGCGTTTAAAGATGCAAATGTGGCCGGTGCTTGTGGAGAAATGCGGGTGGCGTTGGGCCATAACAAGGCGCTTCTTCTGAATCCATTGGTGGCTGCACAGAATTTCGAATATAAGATCTCCAATGTTTTGGATAAGCCGATGGAATCGGTATTTGGGTTTATTTCGGTGCTTCCCGGTGCATTTTCTGCTTATAGATGGGATGCGCTTTTAAATGTGGATGGCCACGGTCCGCTTGAAAAATACTTCAAAGGTGAGTTTTTGCATCAAAGTGCCAAGATCGAGGATGGAGAAGAAGATGACGAGGCCGAGCTTAAAGAGCGCAACTTCCAGGAATCTGGAATCTTTACCTCCAACATGTACCTTGCCGAGGACCGGATCTTGTGTTTTGAGCTTGTGGCCAAAAAGGAGAAAAATTATGTTTTGCGTTATGTTAGTGGTGCCACGGCAGAGACCGATGTGCCGGAAAAAGTCGATGATTTTATCTTACAGCGTCGGCGTTGGCTTAACGGATCGTTGTTCGCAGCAATGTACTCGGTATTCCATTGGACACAGATCTGGCGCTCAAACCACTCGCTTTTACGTAAACTCTGGCTTCAGCTCGAGTTTTATTACCATTTGGTCACGGTTTTGGTGTCGTGGTTCTCGCTCGCGTCATTTTTCTTGGTATTCCGTATTTTGACAAAGAATTTGGGCTCGCCCGATGTTGGTTTTCAACAAGGAAAGTATATTTCTGAGGCGTTTCTTTGGGTGTATGTGTTTTGTGTTGTGTGTACTTTTGTTTTGGCATTTGGTAATACTCCGCGTGGTACAAAGCGGTTGTATGTGGCAATCACAGTTATTTTTGCCGTCTTGATGGCTTATTTGCTATTTGGTGCAGTGTATTTGGCTGTAAGTACCGTGAAACTTGTGATGCATGAGACTGACCGCAAGTTTAATGTCGGTATGCTTTTCACAAACCAGAAACTTCGTGATCTTGTGGTTTCCGTGGTGAGTACCTACGTTTTATATGCGATTGGAGCGGTAATTCATGGTGAGCCCTCATTCATGGTGACGTCTTTCATCCAATATCTTTTGCTTTCGCCATCTTATGTCAACGTGTTGAACATCTACTCGTTCTGTAACATCCATGATGTTTCGTGGGGAAACAGAGATGTTCCGCAAGCGAAGGATTTGGGTACAGCCAAGGTTGCAGATGCAGATGGACAGTTGGTGATGACAGTGGTACCTGGATCTCCCGAGGAATTAGAGCAGAGTTATTTGGACACGCTTGAGGAATTGAAGGTGCCTCCAGTGGCAATGGTCAATGTGCGCAATAAAAAGAGCAAGGATGACTCGTACTACGCGTTCATCAGAACTGTAACGGTGTTGATTTGGATGGTCACCAATGCTATTTTGGTGGCGATTGTGTTGGCTGCTGCAGGAAACCAGAACGATATCTGGAATGACTCCAGAAACGCCACGATATTTCTCACGGTCATTTTGTGGGTGGTGTGTGCGTTGGCCGGGTTCAGACTAGTTGGAAGTGTATTGTACGTGTTACTGAAGATGGGCCGGCCTCTTCGTTGGTGGATCCAAAAGCGTAAAACTGTGGAGTGATTCTGGGAGTTGCAGGGGCATCAGTTTGGAGTGTACTAGACAAGGTAAATTAATAAGGAAATAGCGAAGATTTACGTCACTACGGTTTAGGTTTTCTTGTACAAAGAGTATCTTAAGAATCATGAAAATGGTTTACTTGGATTTCTCCCAACTCCCCCTTTTGTGGGCATGCCCAGACAAAAAAAAAAAAAAAACAAGTTAGGCATTTTACATGTTGGACCTCTAAATCGATTTGCTTAATAACTTGGAACTTATTTAGAATTAGAAAAGCCATCGGTTGGGATTCATTGAAAAAAGGAGTGAAGAGGAAGATTACTAGTTTCGAGTTTTACCGCGAATAATACGTACACGATTTTCGTAGAACAATGTCCACACGAACTCGACCGTATTTCCGGAAATCTACGGGAGGGGAAGCGCTTGAAAGTTTACGGATACTCTAAGCTAGTAACGACAGAAAGCTATTCTTTATTACTTAAGAACAAAATATCGTTGTCGGAAGATTGAGAATTAATCAGCAAAAAAAAAAACCTCCTCACAATTTAGTCACGGCTTATCAGCAGAGCCAAGCTTACCCCCCGTTGCACTAGGCTTGAGATTTCTGAAAAAGGCAAAAAATGCTTATTTCAATCTTTTCATATGCTTGCTGCTGCAGCCGTTAGTTGCGTTGGATTTGGGGGTCTCCCACCGATATGCAAGATAAGCCAGCTCCGAAAATACTAAAAGTGTGAGAACAAAATCTTAATTAGAAAAAAAAAAACGAGTCATGAGAAAAAGAAAAGGGCAGGGTGGGCAGAACACATTGCGGGCAAAATCAGAGAAAAAAAAAAAAAAAAATTCAAACTCATTTCCGCCTAGCCATGCATAACGTTCTGAAATATCGTTAATTTTTTCGAATTTTTTACACAGACTTTGTTGGCCAATCAGGCAGGCGCGTCCACTACTTTCTTTTTTTTTTTTCTTTCTTTCGCTACGATTGCGGGGTTTTTATTCATCGGAGCTTAATCCACCGGGTTTTGCTTGGCGTGATTGGACCTTGTTACCCCGACAATTTTCTGCACACACGCAGTGAAGTGCCGCAGGAACGCCTAAGGTATATTGTGTTGGTGTGTAAACTGGCCAAAAATACCCGGGGAATTTTGAAGAGTTTTTAAGGCACATTTTCGGGCAAAGTTAGGTTCAACAGGGCACGGAACGACCGTTAGAAAAATGATTTTTCTGGCGCTTTAGCCCCGCGTATTACGGAATGGAAATTACATGATGGCGATATTTAAGAAAATTCATGGCGCTGGAAATAGGAAATCGTTGAGCGATTTATTGCCAGGTGGGAAAAAAAGCCGCAACATTCAAAAAAAAAAGCCGCAAAAACTTTCACTGCTGACCAATCGTTTTGGCGCGATCGCACTCGCTTATGCTTTCCCCAGTGACATAATCTCACAACATGGAGAATACTAATAATTGTGATTTTCTTGGTGGGCGGCGAAAGGCCACGAGTCAGGCGGGCACACGACCGTTAGCTGCAAGAAGTTCAATTCTGTATAGAGGTAGATGAGGAAATTTAGAAGAAAAATGTTAACGATTATCGTTAATCAGAGTAAATATCGTTAAATTTTCTTGTGCCGTGGAGAATGGTGTGGCGAAAGTTTTTTTTAGCCCTGAAAATCCTACAATTCCTGTGGATACGCACTGTGTTCCTGGCACAAAACGTGGGATGCCTCCTCCTGCCCATACGTCAAAAAAACAAAAAACAAAAAATCACAGACAGGATTTCATTGAACAGCCGCAGACATTGCTGAGACCGGAAAAGGACCGGGAGACACTCAAAAAATATCTCTCGGCAGCAGTTGGAGAAGTTGCCGACTCCGAGGGTGGGTAGTCCCCCGGAGATCCGGGTGCTCGGCGCCAAAGGCCAGTGCGACATTTTGAGTGATTTTCTTTTTTTATTTTTTCCCTATCCACGAGGTAACCGCCGAATGGCCGGTCTCTATTGGGTAATATCCGCCAACGATTTCCAATAATGGATACAATTATCGATAGGAAATTCTTCGTAACCAAGAGACATTGTCGTCCAAAAATATCGGAATTTTTCCAGGGTATCTTCCTATACAGCCAAATCTTTAATGTTTAGCATTCAGAAGCTTGGTTTACCCACGACCAATATTTGAACTCGGGGTCCTGCGATTAGTGATAGCGAATCACAGTGTGCGATTTATTATCTCTGAATCCCCCACGGACATGGTAAGGACACGTAATTTTTTTCTCTTTCGGTATCTTATCAACTAGACTGAAAATGATTTTAGTTTATTTGAGAAGATAAGCAAAGGCATGCTTGCAGCGATAATTTTTCTTCTAAATCTAGAAATTGTAACTTAAGCAAAACATCTTGCCAGCCAGCCAGCTGGCTAACTCAATTCGTAAGTATCGTTAGCTGCTACTGCTCGACCCCGCACCCGTGCATCCTCATATAACTCTTATTTATTTCTTTTCCGTGGATTTTGTAGCGATATTGCGGTGACACCTGCAGAACCATCCCATAACGGGAGCCCGATTTCCCGAAAGGGTTTATTTGTTTCGTGCGTTAGCCAAATCCGGCCTTGACGTCAATATAAATATCCACAATATACCGGCGGCTTCTGCAGTGTCCGCGACATCCACGAAACCCGCTGGTTGTTTTGCCCCAAGCGAATAGGAATTTGACATCTTCTATGCTTTTGTTCCTGCGGGATAATGGGAGACAATTAACAAGCTAGGGATATTTTTGCAAAATCTAGATAAATCAGCCAGCATGGGGAAAACGGTGCGGGTTCCGAGGCAAAGGGTAAAAAGAACTCAGTTAAATTTAGAGACAGATAAGAAAGAAAGCTCATTTGGCAAGTATCGTAACAAGGCATTTTCAGTATTATGTAAAGAGAGGCTACTGGGTTGCTAAGTGTGCAACAAGGAATGTGTCCTTTTATCAGTCTTGACTGTAAATATCATTAATTAAAATTGTTTACAAGAAGTAGGGCGTGATTCAGGAGTAATGAAAATTGACTCCGGCTATAGCGGCCACTTTGATACCAGATTACGTATAACGATAAGTTGGAACTGGTTGTCCGTGGAGCCCGGCTGAACCCGCTATTTCCGGGGCCAAACGGCAGAAAACCCCGGTTCATTTGGGGCCGATTGAGTGCGGAATGCTGGTCTCGGTGACAAAGTACGGCCGTACACCCCGGAAGTGGGCGGCACGGGGCTTGATGGGAGGGTTACCCTACCGCGCGGTTGAAACAAGAGCAGCATAACACCCACCTCGGATATGAGTGTGTTTTTTGCATTGGTCAGCGTCATAACACGGCGTATGCATATTTATGGAGTACTATATGCCAGACACCATAATCCGAAAAAAGAAATGAGCAAACAAACAAATGTCTCCAGATAACAAACTCTTAGACGGTGAACGCCCAATTCCTGAATTTTTTTTTTTCGTTCTTTTAGGGTTGGCATTCTCTGCTATTTGGAGATTCTTTTGAATTAGAACTGAGAGGGATTCGAAATGAAAAGAAGTGAGTTAAAATCCATTGGGAATTTAAATGGAAATTAAAGTCTTAATGTCGTAGATCTTCAAAAACGAAAAAAAGGAAAAAAAAAATTAAGTACATGATCTGAGAGATTTTTTCTCCACTCTGGCAGGGGATACGAGGCGAGCACCAAAGACCAGCCTACTGCAAAAATGGACATACATGAAAAAAGTAAACGTAACAATTTTTACATCGCTATGCTAGCGAAGTCTTAAATTTATTGGTACTCGATTTTCTTTTTGAAAAAAAAAAAGCTCTCTTCATTCTTATGTGTTAGTTTCTTCGACCTAATCATCACAATATCCAGTGAAAAGAACGGACGCCCAGCGGATATTGATACTCGGAGCAACTGCACAGTGGGTCCATGCAACAAGCACGACATTATCGGAGGAAATGTGGCCTGCACCTGCATGTAGGTGTGCAAAAATACAAAAAAAATTAGTGCCTCTTGCCGAATGCGTCCAGTTTTTGTTTATGCGAAGAAATTCCCTCACCGAAATCCCGGACCGTAGTGGCCAAACAAAAAAAAAATTAACAGCCGGACGGGGGCCCATATAAACCCCCCGACCCCCCTCCCGTAGCCTACATAATTTTTTCCTTTTTTTTCTCTTCTCTCTTGTAACTCTATACAGTTGTTGTTTTAAAAGAACCTCTCATTAATAGTTCATTATGAGTGCAACAGAGCCAACTGTAGAAAAGGTCCCTAAGGTCCAAGAGGACGACGATGAGGACGAAGACATTGACCAATTGATTTTGGACTTGCAATCTCACCACGGTTTGGATGACGACGAGGATGAGGAGGAAGACGATGGTGCTACCTTCAAGGCCGTCCCCGACGAGTTGTTGCAAACCAGCACTGCTACTGGTTTGACTGACGACGAAGTCACCAAGAGAAGAAAGAAGTACGGTCTTAACCAGATGGCTGAGGAGCAAGAGAACTTGGTTCTTAAGTTTATCATGTTTTTCGTTGGTCCTATTCAATTCGTTATGGAGGCCGCTGCTGTTTTGGCTGCTGGTTTGGAGGACTGGGTCGATTTCGGTGTCATTTGTGCTTTGCTTTTGTTGAACGCTTTCGTTGGTTTCATCCAAGAATACCAAGCTGGTTCTATTGTTGAGGAGTTGAAGAAGACCTTGGCCAACACTGCCAACGTCGTCAGAAACGGTACTCTTGTTGAGGTTGAGGCCTCGCAAATTGTCCCTGGTGACATTTTGCAATTGGAGGATGGTGTTGTTATTCCTGCTGATGGTAGAGTTGTGTCTGAGGACTGTCTCTTGCAAATTGACCAGTCTGCTATCACTGGTGAGTCTCTTGCTGTTGACAAGAGAAACGGTGACTCTTGTTACTCTTCCTCCACCGTCAAGACCGGTGAGGCTTTCATGATTGTTACTGCTACTGGTGACAACACTTTCACTGGTCGTGCTGCTGCTTTGGTCAACAAGGCTTCTGGTGGTACTGGTCACTTCACTGAGGTGTTGAACGGTATCGGTACGATTTTGCTTGTTTTGGTTATTGTCACTTTGTTGGTTGTTTGGGTCTCTTGTTTCTACAGATCGATCAAGATTGTCACTATCTTGAGACACACCTTGGCCATCACCATTATTGGTGTCCCAGTCGGTTTGCCTGCTGTTGTTACCACCACCATGGCTGTCGGTGCTGCTTACCTTGCTAAGAAGCAAGCTATTGTCCAAAAGTTGTCTGCCATTGAGTCCCTTGCTGGTGTTGAGATCTTGTGTTCCGACAAGACCGGTACCTTGACCAAGAACAAGTTGTCCTTGCACGAGCCATACACCGTTGAGGGTGTTGAGGCCGACGACTTGATGTTGACTGCTTGTCTTGCTGCTTCTAGAAAGAAGAAGGGTTTGGATGCTATTGACAAGGCCTTCTTGAAGTCTTTGATTAACTACCCAAGAGCCAAGGCTGCTTTGACCAAGTACAAGGTGTTGGAGTTCCAGCCTTTCGACCCTGTTTCCAAGAAGGTTACTGCTATTGTTGAGTCCCCAGAGGGCGAGAGAATTATCTGTGTTAAGGGTGCTCCATTGTTCGTCTTGAAGACTGTTGAGGATGACCACCCTATCCCAGAGGATGTGCACGAGAACTACCAAAACACTGTTGCCGAGTTTGCTTCCAGAGGTTTCAGATCTTTGGGTGTTGCCAGAAAGAGAGGTGAGGGCCACTGGGAGATCTTGGGTATTATGCCATGTATGGACCCTCCAAGAGATGACACTGCTGCTACTGTTAACGAGGCCAGAAGATTGGGTTTGAGAGTTAAGATGTTGACTGGTGACGCCGTTGGTATTGCCAAGGAGACCTGTAGACAATTGGGACTTGGTACTAACATTTACGATGCCGACAGATTGGGTCTTTCCGGTGGTGGTGACATGGCTGGTTCTGAGATTGCTGACTTTGTTGAGAATGCCGATGGTTTCGCCGAGGTTTTCCCTCAACACAAGTACAACGCCGTTGAGATTTTGCAAAACAGAGGTTACTTGGTTGCCATGACTGGTGACGGTGTCAATGACGCCCCATCTTTGAAGAAGGCCGACACTGGTATTGCCGTTGAGGGTGCTACCGATGCCGCCAGATCCGCTGCTGACATTGTTTTCTTGGCCCCAGGTTTGTCTGCCATTATCGACGCCTTGAAGACCTCGAGACAGATTTTCCACAGAATGTACGCCTACGTTGTTTACCGTATTGCTTTGTCCTTGCACTTGGAGCTTTTCTTGGGTTTGTGGATTGCTATCCTCGCCAGATCCTTGAACATTGACCTTGTTGTTTTCATTGCCATTTTCGCCGATGTTGCCACCTTGGCCATTGCTTACGACAATGCTCCTTACGACCCAGAACCCGTCAAGTGGAACCTTCCTAGATTGTGGGGTATGTCCATTATCTTGGGTGTTATCTTGGCTGTTGGTACTTGGATCACCTTGACCACCATGTTCATGTCCAAGGGTGGTATCATCCAAAACTTTGGTTCCATCGACGGTGTTTTGTTCTTGCAAATCTCCTTGACTGAGAACTGGTTGATTTTCATCACCAGAGCCAACGGTCCTTTCTGGTCCTCTATCCCATCTTGGCAATTGTCTGGTGCCGTCTTGATTGTCGACATCATTGCCACTTGTTTCACCTTGTTCGGCTGGTGGTCTCAAAACTGGACCGACATTGTCTCGGTTGTCAGAACCTGGATCTTCTCCTTCGGTGTCTTCTGTGTCATGGGTGGTGCTTACTACTTGATGTCTACTTCCCAGGCCTTTGACGACTTCTGTAACGGTAAGAAGGCCAAGAAGACTGCTGACAGATCTGTCGAGGACTTCTTGGTCTCCATGGCCAGAGTTTCTACTCAACACGAGAAGTCTTCTTAAGTTACTTGATTTTTATTAATCCTGTTGCTTAAAACAAACTAATGTGGTGCAAGCCACGCAAACCATAATTTTTATATCTGATTCCCCCCATATACTTTCCCGTCATATTTTTAAATTCGTATTACATTAATAGATAATGATTTAAACCGTTTTTTTGTGTAGCATTGTAATTTTAATTTTGTGGGTTTCATGTTCATGTTCATGTTTACTTTGCTTCCTTCGCTTGCTTGATTGCTATTTTTAATTTTTTGGGGGTTATCTGTAACTTGGAGGTGGGGGGTTCGTCATTTTTTTCTTGGCGCACGTGTGAATGTCGTCGCCGGCCCATGTGGGAACAATGCAATGCAGAAGACCCGCATTTGATATTAAGCGTTTGAATGTCGTTGGGGGCCTGGAACTGGACAATGGACAAAGAGGAAGCATAAACTTTATTCAATTTCTACAGGTTTCACATGTGTTAGTGGAGCCTCAATTTGAACCGGTTCATGTTTACCCCCTTCCTCGTCTTATTTAAGATTCATCGAATGAGCTACAAATGAGTTGAGGAAATATATCCATTTTTTTTTCTTTCACTTGTGGGTAGGTCTTGCTTCTGCGAATGCATTGTGAAGTACATTCTGCAAATCATTTTTTTTTCTTTCTTTTTCATTATCTGTATCTTGTTGTGTGTTATTGGCCGACCGGATTTAGCACAAACTTCCCTGCTTAGACCAAGATTCCAGAAATATATTATTCCCGTCTCTTTTTTTTACTAGGAAAATTCTCTTCCCCTTTTTAGGCTTATCGATTCATTTGCTCATAGCTGAAAGTGACGATTTTTGGAAGAAACCCACCTCGTCTTTTGAATTTGAGTATAATGCCGTGCCGTTCCCAGTAACTGCTGCTAAAGTGTGATGACGTAGGCAGCAATCAGGCAATCAGGCGAGTCACGTGAGTTAGAAGTACGAAGCAAAACTTTTAATCCAGTTGTTTTTCCCCTCCAGTATTTAATAAACATTTATGTTTGAATCGAGTATTATATAATTTCAAAGTAAATAAAAGTGGCCATTAAATGGCTTGTGCTGTAAATAGACGTGAAGTGTGTTCTGGTTTGCTAGTGGGCACCTTGTGTGCTGAGTATGTTGTTTGCTATATTCGGGCGAGAATTTTGGGTAAACAATTGAATTTTGTGATTATCATAGCCTTATCTTCTTAAAAAAGCTAAAGCAAAAATAAGCAATATGCACATAGAAAATGTCTGCAGCAATGTTTTCCCAAAGTTAGAATGTTTTTAAAAATTAAACCCAAGCGCGGAAGACCTGGAAAATAAGTAGAATTTTACAGCAATTTCAAGTGACACAAAGATCATAATTTCTCATGATTTATCCTCTCAGCAACTTATGGAAAGTATTCTTCCGCTTTTTTTATCTGACATATTATATGTGAAAGTGTTATTTTTTGGAAAGTTGTATATCCAACTCTTGGAATGAGGGTCTGGCTTCTTTTATTTCTTGGCTTCTGATACGTTCATTAAATATCGGAAAAAACTTCGATGCATTCTTGGAAAACAAGGCTCTAATGGGTAGAGAATCTATCATTGAATGTATTCGGGCCATTGTTTTGGGAAACGTTGAAGGGTAAATTTCGGACCCCCTAAATACGTTGGCGCATTGGTAAAACAAGCAAGTTACAGGCCTACACAGAGATGCTCAGACAAGTCTATTTTCCATGAAATTGCTGCCAAATTACAGAGATAATATAAAAATAAGTTGCGTTTTTTGTCCATTTTTTCTTCCTTCCTTTATTCCTTCTTTCTTTGCCTCAATTTTTTTCTCTTCAAATCTGCTGCCTTTACAAAAAATGCCTGGTTCCCGCCAGGCTCTTCGCAGTCAAGTCAAGTGAGGCCAAATATTGTGTGCAATCCAGTCGCGTGAACCCTAGTCACGTGCCCTCTGACATTTCACTGTTTACACAGTGATTCCAGTACAGAAGAATAAGGGAAATTAAGAAGTCAGGTTTTAGTCATGAACACAAAAAGCAAGAAAAAAAAAAGAAACGAATCTTGATGAAAGAAGAAAAATCTAAAAAAATTCAGAAATAATAATAGAAAAAACGAGAAGTACTTACTGAAAAACACTCATTGAGTGTGTTCGTGTCGCCTAAAAAAAAATCTATCCACACACGCACGCACTCCTGCGCGTTGCGGGCTGGCCCTAACCTTGCACGATTTTTCTTTCTCTGCTACAGAGTTGGATCAGACCTTCGCTTTATCAGGTAGAGTGGAACGTGCTGTGTAACCGTCACACAAGGCAAAAACCTTAAAGAAAAAGAAAAGAAAACGAACTAGAGAAGAGCCCATCTTTCTATTTGCAAAGGACGCTTTCCCGAACTATTGAAAAAGAAAAAGAAGGAGGTAATTGATACTTTTCCAAGATCCTCAGAAATATACCTTAGAGTCGCACTCTGGTTATTCAACAGTAGTCGAAGACCCATCGATACTTTCCATTTTTCAGTTAGCTCCAAAAGAACAAATTCGGACCACCGTGACACATTTTTTGTGGGGCCACAATTCGAATAACTGACTCGTTTTTCCCTCAGTTTTTCTTTTCAAATTTCCCATCCTTTTTTGTCGAGAGAAGGAAGAGGAACCCAGCTCTTGGCTTCCCTAACAAGTTGACGGCCCGGAAATCATAAACTTACAAACCACCCTTTGTTGGTGCCCCTCCCGTTGTATATTAGTCCATTGTACACTAGCCCCGCCATCGTGCGTTCTTGTCATTTCCACCAGCATTTTGTACACTAGCTTTTCCCAATCATTTTTGTCATTTATTTTTCCCCTTCCCCCCCTCCATCCAAGACCCTGATTCTTAAAAAAACTACTCAACACACAATAAGAAAAGAAAAGAAAGAAAAATACCATGACTATCAATACCCAAACGCGGTCTGTTTCTGTGTCTCACGCTCCACTCAGCACCAATGACCAACCACGGCATTCTGCGTCGATTAGCGGCGCGTCTTTACTTGGAGCAGCCAATCATTCGTCGAGCTTTTTTTCCAATGAATCTGCAGACCACACCACTGAATTAGAGGATTCTTTGGAAGATGCCGAACAGGAGGAGCCGTTGGATATTGTTGGTGCATTAAACACGCTCAACTTGGATGCCGAACTCGGCGATAACTCGCCCAAAAAAACCGATACTGATCGTGATCGGATCCAGGCATCGTCTGTGCCTCCGCCAAGACTTCTTTCGCAGAACATTTTGACGCCAAACCCACCTTCGGTAGCGGCCTTTGGTGGTGCTGGTGGAATCCCAAATACACTTGGAAATCCTGCATCGACGCCCTCTTACGGGTGGAACAATAAGTTCCTTCCATTTTCAGCTCCGCCAATGGCATACCCCATTTCGGATCCGGCAATGATGGCAGAAATGGCAATGCAAATTCCCCCTTTCCGTTTGCCCGAGGAGCATATGGGAATGGGCCTGCCCATCCAACTCCAAGGCCCAAACGGGAACAAAAATAATAACAATACCAATAACAATGTATCTCACCCTCACCCAGGAGGAGGACATAATTTTGGCGGTATCTTGGATTCTCGTTTTGCGTTTGATGGCTTGAGAGCTTCGTCGCCCGATGGCTTTGGCACGCCCCAAAACTATAGAAATGGCGATGGCAACAGTGAAAACCCGGTAGCTAAAAATTTTGAAAACGCAGAAGAAATACTGGCCAATGGGCAGTTTATAGGGTCGAATTTGTGGAACACTCCTCAACACCCAATGCCTCCCTTTGACACTTACTTGGGCAATCAGTTCAACCATTTTGGGCAAATGAACATGCTTGCGCTGCCCCAAACGCCAGTGGCGGGCCAATTATCAAGCCCTGTTTATGCTGAAACTGCCAATGGTTACGGAGGTCCGCGGTTAAATCAAGGAGAAGGTCAGCAACAATTTAATGGCAACCGTCGTCACAATAATCACCATAATCACATGAACGGCGGAGTCAATATCCATAGAAAAATGCATAATTCGAACCGCAGAAAAGGCGATGATGCAAGTAAGTATGCGAACGCCAAGTTGGAGGATTTCAAAGGTGATATTTTCTCGTTGTGCAAGGATCAGCACGGCTGCCGGTTTTTACAAAGGCAATTGGACAACTCCACCGGAGATACATTGAGCAAAGATGTGGCGGCAACCATGATTTTCAATGAGCTTTACTTGAAAATCGTCGAGTTGATGGTGGACCCATTTGGCAACTATCTTATCCAGAAATTGCTCGAGAGCGTTTCGCCTGATCAAAGACTTATTCTCGTGAAAAATGCTGCGCCTGACTTTGTTCGTATTGCATTGGATCCACATGGTACTAGGGCATTGCAAAAATTGGTGGAGTGTATTTCAACACCGGAGGAGTCTTGTCTTGTCATTGAAAGCTTATCGGCACACATTGTATCGTTATCGAGAGACTTGAACGGAAACCACGTGGTGCAGAAATGCTTACAACGGTTGAAACCCGAAGAAAACCAGTTTATTTTTGACACGGCATCGGTTCACTGTGGCCAAATTGCCACCCATAGACACGGTTGCTGTGTTTTGCAAAGATGCTTGGACCATGGTAATGCTCAGCAACGCGAGCAATTATCGCTGAAAGTGGCAGAAATCGCCACAAACTTATCGCTCGACCCATTTGGAAATTACGTGGTGCAGTACGTGTTGACGAGGGGTGACCAGAAATCAATCTCGATGATTTTGGCCCACGTGCGGTCGAATATCGTATCGCTATCGCTCCACAAGTTTGGTTCGAATGTTATTGAAAAATCGTTGCGTATAAGTCACCTTACCGATACCGTGATTGGCGAATTGTTATACAACCATAAACAGTTTCCCGTCATGTTGAACGATCCATTCGGAAACTACGTGTTACAGACAAGTTTGGACGTGGCCAGCGCCAGCGACTTGGCCAAATTGGCCAGTGCCTTACAACCGTTTTTGCCGAATATCAAGAATACGCCCCACGGCCGCCGTATTTTGACGAAGATTCAGAACATTCTTTGATCACAAGGGATGCTGTAAAGTTTACATTTATTTAAAGAAGGGCCTGCCTTAACAAGCAAATCAGCAAGAGAAGTAAATATTGTACATTATATAAACATATATTCTATAAGGATAATAGAAAATATTTAGAATAGAAATAATAATTAGAAAAAGAAAAGGCAAAAAAAAAAAAAAAAGAAAAGAGAATGTGAAAGATCGACCAAAGCCGCGGGCTTCAAACGCGCTAGGCGAGGCACTTTTTGCATGAACCGCGCCGGAGTACGGTATTGTGATGAGACCGGAAAGGCATCATAATAAGCCGAAATCCAGGGCCTTGTCAAGGCACCAATTATTGCGAGGAATTCCATAAAAGAACAGACAATAAAATTTGCCGGGGGCCCCAAGAAGCAACCGGAAGAATAAAAAGACTCTGACCTTGTTTCCAAACCAACCAATTACCAAACTGAAAAATTCACCTCTTCAATTCGATCTTGATTCTTTCGTTCTTTCTTATTACTTTTCCTATTCAATAATTTTCTTTTCCGCACCTATACGATATCGTTATATCGTTATATTCCATTCCTAATTTATTGTTAACCGGATATTCTTCTATGGCAACTTCTCACGAGAGCCTTGGGCGGCGCAAAATCAAAAAGCGTAAGTACTCCCGGAAAGGATGTCTGGAGTGCAAACGGCGCAAAATCAAGTGTGATGAAGGGTCCCCCGCATGCTTTAACTGCTCGCGGCTTAAAAAGAATTGCACATATCCCGGCTCTACACCCGTGGGCGCTAATACGGACGAATATTTGGATGAAGGGGTAAGCCATAATCCGGACCAATCGTCAGCAAAAACGGTGTCAGCGGGCCACGTGACCCCTGGCCAAGGAGTGCCGCTAGCCGTAAAGTTCTATCAACCAAAGACACAGGAACTGGCGGTAAGACGCCGAAATGAAACTTCTGCAAAAGAAGAACCACGGGCAAAATCCAGCAGCTCGGAATCGAGTGCAGAGCACCGTAGCCCTACTGCTGAGGTGAAACCGGAATTGGGCATGTCAAATAGTCAGCAAAACGTAGAAGAAATGGACGAGGTGCTTCATTTCTTGCCGCTTGAAATGCGTAACTTCCAGAATAATGTGAATGTGTTTTTGGACGACTTCTATCTAAATCATGCAATGGAGCCGATGGCCAGCGATTTTGGAGATTCGGACATTGTGCTACCGCCAGAGCTTATGGCGCAGCTGCCCGGACCAGAACCCTCCAAAGTGGATAATTTGCCTGGGTTGCCTGAATTCAATATTGATGATTTCATGCTCACACAGGGATTTGATAATACTGCTACTATTTCTAGTACTGCAGCTGCAGCTGATGCACAAAGCACCAACAACAACAATAATCATAATAATCACAACACTGTCAATCCAAACAATACGAGTGGAATCAACGAGCACCTTCTACTTTCCAATACACAACTAACAGATCTGTGTGTACGAGAAAACATGCTCCGAGAACCGCACGTGTACTACTTGCGGTTGCTCACAGACACCGATTTGGCGTTCCATCTTTTCCCCTTTGCCGCGCTGGTCGAGGCCAACGGAGTGCTCAAGTTGCTTTTGACATATCTGGTTCGCTGCACGTATTTGCTTACTGCATTACTTGCAATCGCTGCCACATTCCAGTTTATCCGCACCAGTGAAAAGAGACACGACCAGGCGCTGCAGTTTTATACCGAGGTATGTTTTAAAGCATTGACCGATGTTTTCAAAACACAGCTGTATGCCGAGGATAACTCTGCCCAGTTTGCCAGTAGTATCGAAAAGCTTCTTCTCACTGTTTTGATCATGAGCACAAGATTCACTGCCACCACTACGGTCCAGGCCTTACATACACCTAGCTCATGGAAAGACCACTTGAACGGTGCACGTGACTTGCTCGTGGAGTACCTGAAAATGACCCGTTCGCTGCTGCTTCTGCTGCATAGCCAACAGCCATATATGTCCAGTGGCCTTGCGCTAGCCAAATGCTGGTTTTTCGCTATCGAGGCGTCTGCCGCCATGCACACTGCGGTTGGTGGCGCTTTAAGCAGAGCTCTGGCGTGGGATGGTGTTTATGATCCACTGCAAATGCCTGATTTGTACCTGTACTCGCCGAGTGTGGACCTTGATTCAGAATACCACATTTTTGTTGATACCGGATGTATAGATCCGCACGTGCATCATGAATATCACCAGGCATTACTGCGTGTGCAGCTAGTATGCGATACCGATCTGGGCGGTGTTTTCAATTTATACTGGGGGTTCAGTTCCAGTTTTCTCGAGCCAGTATTGGCGTTTGTATCGTTTACAGATGCAGTCAAACTTCGCTCGCTCCCCCACGTGCCGTTTAAATGGACGATGCACTTGCTTGGGCTTCTTGACCTGCTGCTCCGCGAACGTGTTGCTCGAGATGTGTGTCTACATACATTTGAGATCCCTTTTTCGAGTATAGCACACCCCGATTATAAGGGCAAAGACCGGCGTCCGCTTCCAGACAGTTGTTATGCTGTGAAAACAGACGCAAATGGTGCACGTAAAGTGTATTCGTGGTTCGATGCCTCACATCAAATCCATGGGGATTATCTTTCATTGCGGGTATTGGTATCGCAAAACTTTTTGGGTCTCCCGAGAAGTCATCCGAGCGTCCAGTACATGATCAAAAAGTTTTTTGAAGGCGCTTTCTTCATCCAGCGCAAGACTTCGCCACAGTACGACCACGATAAACCCGACATCATTATTGATAGCGCCCATTACTATTTGAGCCGACGCTCATTTGATATTCGGTGTGTAATGGTGCAGCTGATGTTCCGCTTGGTTTCGGGAATTGTCGTTGATGAAGACCACTTTGAAAAAATCGAACTTTACTTCATGGGCTTATTGAAATTGGGGAATGGTAGCTCACTCAAATCTATGGATATGGTAGCTCGAATCCGCCTGCTTCGTGCAGAAAACGAGGCAAAACTTGAGGGGAAAATGGACGAGAAGATCTACGATTTTTATGATAGCATGAACGATATTCCGTTTTCGTAAACGGTTTTTTTTTTTTTGCAAGGCAAAACAGCATATTGCAAAAACTCTTAGGGCTACTTCAATTCAAATCTAATTGTTGGTGTAACAGACGTGTATATTATTACAAAAATAAAAGGAAATCAGAATTCTACATTGGCTTGTAGAATCACTAATGAATCCAATAAATGTATCTGTCAGTGATTTTCAACACGCGTCCACCGATACGCAAAACGACTCAGATTTGATTGTCGTCGATTACGATGCACTCCGTAATATTTTACCGTGGGACGTCATGTGTATGAGAATTTGGGACAACCGAACCATTAATGCCTAATTCTTAACCGATATAACACGTCCAATATCGTTTTATTTGTACAAGGTCAGGGCTTGATGCAAAAAGTTCTGTCTAGTTTGTAAAGTCTCCTCTCATTGTTCGATGCTTTAATTCCTCCAGCTCGAACCTTCTCTCAATTGAGCCTGCTTCATGGAGAAGAAGAACAAGTATGACTGACTAGGATCTTACGTTTTCTAAAAATTGTGGCCGGGAATATATGAGAACCAGTCTACAAAACCATTCTTATAATAAATGTAGAAGAATTTACGAAAAAAAAAAAAAAAAAAAAAAAAAAAAAAAAAAAAAAAAAAAAAAAAAAAAAAAAAAAAAAAAAAAACAATTTACAAATTTGAGAATATAAGAATATGCAACAGATTATAAGAGAATACAACTCCGGCCGAGATCTCAGTCCCGCCTGTTGTCTTTGCTCGTTTACTCGTTTGCTCGTACACGTGGCTGGCATGCACATAACCCACGCGATCTGGGAAAAAGAAAAACAAACCACCGGCCACCGATTTATTTATTTGTGCCGAATTGCTGCGAACCTAGCACTGGTTGAAAAAAAAAAGACTAGAGTTATCTCTTTAACACCAATTCTTTTAGAAATAAATAAATAAAAAAAAAAAGAGGAAAGCAGAAATGGCTGACTCTTCTGAAACTGCTCCCTTGGTGGATGCGCATGACGCCAAATATTTGGCCAAGGACCAGATCGAATGGGAGTTTGGTGGGCCTGCAGGTGCCTTAGGTATGATGATTGGATTTCCTCTTTTAATGGTTTATATGTGGATTAGTGCCCAGTTTTATGGGGGAAAACCTGCGTGGCCCGTGGAAGACCAAACCTGGGCGGAATTTGCTCGCCAATTATGGACATTGTTTGTGGAAAATGGCGTTCCTTCGGTGGCTGTAGTTACCGTATTCACGGTATTTTTCGTCGTCCAAGCAATTTTTTACTTGGTGCTTCCAGGTGTGTGGACCAAAGGCCAGCCATTGACTCATTTGGGCGGCAAACAGTTGCCTTATTACTGTAACGCCGTGTGGTCGTTTTACTTCACCAACGCCATTCTTTTGGCGGTGCATTTTGCCGGCTACAAGATGTATTTCATCATTGACCATTTTGGCGAAATCATGGTCACTGCTATTGTGTATGGATTCATCTTTTCGATCGGATTGTACGTGTACACGCTCACAGTATCGAAGGATTACCACCGTATGACCGGAAACCATATCTATGACTGTTTTATGGGCGCCCCATTGAACCCCAGAATCGGTAAGTATTTGGATATCAAGATGTTTTTCGAGGTGAGAATCCCCTGGTTCACCCTCTACTTCTTATCGTTGGCCACCGTGTTGAAGCAGTTCGACACTTATGGCTATGCCTCGCCACAAGCATGGTTTCTTCTTTACGCCCACTGGCTCTATGCCAACGCATGTTCTAAAGGTGAGGAATTGATTGTTCCTACTTGGGATATGGCGTACGAGAAATTCGGGTTTATGTTGTGTTTCTGGAACATTGCCGGTGTGCCTTACACCTACTGCCACTGCACTTTGTTTGTTGCTTACCACGATCCTTCCGAGTATCAATGGTCAACTATTTATAACGTGTCGTTATTTGCCGTATTGACGATTGCCTACTACTTTTTCGATACCGGAAACAGACAAAAAAACAGTTTCAGAAGAATCATGTCGGGCAACAGCAACCTTAGAAAAACTTTCCCTTACTTGCCTTATTCTGATCTCGTCAATCCTTCTTATATCGAGTGTGAAAATGGTTCCTTATTATTGACTGATGGTTGGTACAAATATGCCCGTAAGGCTCACTACACTGCTGACTTCACTCAATCTCTTACTTGGGGTTTTATTTGTGGATTTGCATCGCCTTTCCCCTGGTTTTTCCCCGTGTTTTTCTTCATTGTTTTGGTCCACAGAGCTTACAGAGACCAAAGAAAATGTGCGAGAAAGTACGGTAAGGACTGGGACAGATACCTTGAGGCCTGTCCATACATGTTCATTCCTTACGTGTGGTGATTAGGTAATCGGATGCAAAACACTTGTAGATAGCATTCTAGCCTTCTAAATAGAATACAGAATAAAATAAAATAAAAAAAGAAAGAACAGAAAGCGCATAATACATGTTTTTATTTGTTTATATCTTCTTCGTGAACTGAACCCTAATCTAATTCGGCAATGGCGACCAACCTCTCGTCGATCTCATCGGGCGTCAAGATACGGAACTCGCCCTGTGTGGCCACACCAATTTCAATATCGTTTTTACGGAAGTCCGTGCCAAGCACAGAGCTCAACGATGTGATGGCAAACTCGACCGTGGCCTTCCAGTCGCCGTCAACACACTCGATCTTCTTGAATTTCTTCTCGAGATGCGTAGTGGCCTCCTGTTGTTTTGGACCGGTGGCCACCGCTTTGACTCCCGTATAGTAACCAGCAGGATCGCACTTGAAAAGCTGTGGTCCACGGCCTTCGTCCTCGAAATCAACCTGACAAAACGTAAGTGCCACACCAAGCGGGCGCATGTATGCACGTTGCGTGTATATCTGGGAAATGTTGGCCATACGTTTCGCAATGCCTTGCACGGGCATTTCGTACCCGTATTTATAGCGGAACTCGGCGGCTTCTGAACGTGCACGCAATGCTAATGAACGAGCGTCGGCAATGGACCCGGTGGCCAACATGCCGATCGACGGGGTGATCTTGAAAAGGTACGAAACTGTGGCAGCATCCAACAACTTGTCGGGGATTTTCTTTTGCGAAATCAACACCGCTGAGTCCTTTCCTGTGACACCAAGCGACGTGATATTGGCGGAGTTGATGGCCTTGAATGCATATTCGACCTGGAACAATCTACCCTCGGGCGAGAAAATCGTGATGTGTCTGTCAAAACCAGCAGAGCCTGTAGAAGTTAGTATTTGGAGAAATTTAAGATAAAGAGGCGGGTCACGACTCGGGAAATTGATTAAAAAGGGAAATCATGCTAGTGTTATCCTGGAGTTTCTGCTTTTTAAGTGCCGCTTCTCATGGTTATTTGTATGGCAGTAAAGGAGGGATGGAGACGGAATTAGGGAAACCGCAGATTTGAGAGCGAGTGTACTACACAGCAAGATTTGGATTGTAAGTTAATCATGTTCCAAAATTGAAGTAAATTTCGAGTCCACTTCATAATAAAAATTAGTGAATGGGCTCTGAAATAATGATGGAGGTTTTTGACGGGTTTTAGGACGGAGTTATATGGGCGGCTAAAAGCATGGGAGGTCATGTATTATATGGGTAAACAAGGAGGAATTTTCGCCATGGTTTCCAATAAATTCAGATAAATTCCTCTTTATAAAAAAAAGCATTAACCACCTTGACGGATCGAATTGATGAGGCGGAAGTATGGAAAAAAAGTATGGGGATTTTTGCTAAGAACGGATACATCATAGTAGCGACACTTCAGTGGAGTCAAGATACCACAGGGTTTTCGAGGGAGCGCCTAATCTTCAAGCATATAAATATTAAATCATAGAATTTCCAGGAAAGATAATTGGATCCACATACCAGACATGTTTTTATATTATTAGTGTTGTTGAAATTGAAGTGGCGTTTGTTAACTCCAGAATCTCACTTTTGGAGAGAGAGAAACAGTGCGTAGAGCGTGGAGGTGGCGAGCGAGCTTGCGGGCAGGACACTACTTTTGGGCCAGACAAGGGTCTCTCTTCATTTGGAATCAATATGGCATTTTTTATAGGTTTTGAGAGAATTTTTTTTTCTTTTAAATATTATTAGCTTTTATTTAAAATTATCGTGTGATGAAAAGGTTGTAGTGTGGTGGCAATTCAAGTTTATGTATTTATTGCTGAGTGAATCAGTAACTACATGGACAGTGCTTTACTATGAGAGAGAGAAAGAGAGAGAGAGGTGCTCAGCATATTTTGAGGTATATTTAAGTAATAAAAGAATAGATAAACTCGGTAATTTCCGTTTTTGAAAATTTTGAAAAAGGACCAGTATCTTTAATTTTCCTATATTCCTTTTCTTAGGCTTCATACAATGTTTTCATAGTAATAACTCCGAGAGACAAGTTGACAAACCCAGGCCGAAAGGTACTCATGTGCGACAATAAATTTTATTCCACTAATCCGGCAACAATGGCTAGTAATGCGGTCATACGGGTTTTCCAAAGAAGGGAGAGCCTTTTGTCAACCACAGAGAGATATGGGGAGCCTAACATAGGCAATTTTGCGGGGAGATAGATGGTACTCCACAGACTTGAGTAACTACTTATGAAGATCTATTGACACCTGACATTGACAAAAGTTAGAATGCCAGAATCAATAATATTCACAATCAGTCCCTAGTCCAATTTCAGACGCTTTTGAAGGAAAAAAAAGGGCAAGAAAATTGTGTGGGAAGAGACCCTTTCACGTGACCAAATTCACGTGACTTAGAAACAGACAGAAGCTCCGCTGGATGTTTGAAAAAAGGCAGAAAATTCATTGAATCAATTGTTCCAGCACTTGAAAATCAATTTAAACTAACTTAAAAGTCCTGATTATGGGAATAAAGGTCTTTTCAAGTAAATTGGAACAAAAAAAAAACAAAACCACCCCACAAACACCCGTGCACCACAAGCACACACCAAGCACGATACTCAAAAAATCTAAAAAAGACATAAACCTATAAAATCAAATATATTCATTCGCTAACATATACATACCCACACTTCATTTAGATCTCCCCATATCACGGGATAATGACGCTGACATTCACTACTGATGCCAAAACTGCATCGAGCCAGCCGCTATACTATGCGCTGCGACAACTGACACTCAAAAACGTGTCGTATCATTATAATGCCGATGTTTCCCGCTTTCATTATGGTCCTCACCACCCAATGAAACCTTTCCGGTTGATGCTTACGGACCACCTTGTTCTTGCGTATAAACTCCATGAAAAAATGGACCTATATGAACCACGACCGGCCACGAAAAACGAGCTTATGGCGTTTCATTCAGAAGATTATGTGGACTTTCTTCAGCAAATCACACCCGAGCTAGCGGCGAAAATGGACCACGAGAAATTGGCCCAATTTAATATCGGAGACGATTGCCCAATTTTCGACGGCATGTATGCATATTCACTGATATATTCTGGGGCCACATTAGATGCCTCACGTAAACTTGTAAGTGGCATGAGCGATATCGCAATAAATTGGCTGGGCGGGCTCCACCATGCGAAAAAACTGGAACCTAGTGGGTTTTGTTACGCTAACGATATCGTTTTAGCGATTCTCAATCTTCTCCGCGTGCATGCTCGGGTCATGTATATCGATATCGATTTGCATCATGGAGACGGTGTGCAGGAGGCTTTTAATTTGACCGATCGGGTGATGACAGTATCGTTCCATAAATATAATGGTGAGTTTTTCCCCGGAACTGGTGCAATTGACGAATCGGGGATTGGGTCCGGGCTGGGATATGCAGTAAATGTTCCGTTAAAAGACGGAATAGATGATGACTCGTACATTGCTTTATACAAGCTGATTGTGGAGCCCTTAATTACCAAGTATCAGCCGTCATGTATTGTACAACAATGTGGCGCAGACTCTTTGGGCTACGATCGTCTTGGATGCTTCAATCTTAATATCCGAGCTTTGGGAGAATGCGTGCGGTTCACTAAATCGTTTGGTATTCCCATGCTTGTTTTGGGTGGCGGCGGGTATACGCCCCGTAATGTGCTGCGATTATGGTGCCACGAAACAGCTGTTTTGAACGACGTCACACTTGACGCCACAATCCCTTCAAATATACCTTCATACGAATGGTTTGGGCCCGATTACTCGCTTCATCCGCATTTGGACGGGCGTCTTGATAACAAAAACCTGAAGAAATACCTCGATTGCGTGCGTACGCATGTGCTAGAACAGCTCCGGCTGATTTCTGCTGCGCCATCAGTGCGCATGGATGAAATTCCTCCCGATTTTGGTGGATTTACCGAGGAAGAAGAGGCCCTTCTTCGAGAACTCAATGAGGAAACAAAGCAGACAAGGGATCTGGCAGTGCAAAAAGATGAGGCTCGTGTAGGCGAAGTCCATGTTTAGAGATAATTTTTTCTTTTGAAAATGTCTTGGCTGACGTGGAACAAGAAACTGGATTGACGGTATAAGGCAGCAGGAGGAGGAATGAGGTTTCGGCAGAGTCTTTTTTATTGATACAGACTGAAACTTTTTTAGGAATTTCTCGGTTTTGGAACCAGCCAAATTCAAAACTTGGTCCGCAATTGTGATGGGGGAAAATCCCAGATATCGTGATTAACACCAAATTCCTCGATGAAGCTTTTGCCACCAACCATTTTTCTCCTTTATTCTGGGACTACACATATGAAGTTTTGCGTTTCTTTGCAGCTCAATTGCAGTAGGTTTATATTTATCAGAGACTCAGCGCATTTCTGAGGTTAAACCTTGTGCTAGCCACGAACTTAAGGATCGGAGATCATATTACACTTCATACATTATTTCAGAAGACTAGAAGCGACATAGGTTTAAAATCAGACCCGGGCAAGGTATACATGTTAGCTCTGCATAATCAATGTGGGTTTCAGCAAAACAGGGGTTGATGACGCTTCAAAACAACAATTTAATTTATGGCACAAGCACATGCTAAAACTGAGCTATTTTGATTCCTGCCCAAAACTTTTAAACTATTACTGGAGGTAAAGTTATCAAATAATATAGCGGTCAAATGAATGCATCTAAATGAAGTTGTGAAGCCTGTTCGCATCCTTCAACCCTTTCCCCTAGGAAACTTTATTAAACAAGCCCCACTAAAACACCTTATGTATTTATTAATTTAGACCAGATGTATTCATCACGCTTAAACAACTACAAAATTCATCTGCTTAATTTTCTACGTCTTTTTTTTTTTTGCTTGTCCCAAAGAACAAAAACGGCTTTCACGTGAAGTTTGATACGAGGGTCATATTTTTGATTTAGGGATTGTTAAATGCCTATTTCACCTCTTACATAAGTGAAGGAGTGCTCCAAAATTTCACTAAAACCCGAAACACCGAATTCCTTGCTCAAGAAAGAATAAAAAAAGTAAAAAAAAAAGCAAATTTTCTGGTACAAAAGTTACAAAACTAGCATCTAAAACCGGTTTTCAAATGAAAAGACCTCGTCAAGGGGTTTGTCTTGCAAAATCAATTCAACAGCTCTTTGAAGCCTCCAATGGACTCTGGACATTTCACCAGCAATTCCATCTTGATAATTGGCCTTACGCCCGATATCAGCGAGCTCTCTTGCACGGTTTGTCATGTTCATGAGTTCCGGATAATCTTCAATGGTTGGTTTCACAGCCTTGAAAAAGTTGAACTTCTCATCCACTTTTTTGGTAAACTCGTTGCTCTCCTGCTTATATGCCTCGGCATCAAAGTGCAAGCAAATATCACCCGTTTTTTTCTTTTGGCGACACTGTTCCCTAGACAACTCCTCAATTTTCAGAATCTCCTCATGGCCATTCTTGTAAGCCTTTTCCGCCTCACTTCCGGAACGAAGAGTGATACCGAGATCCTCCATGCCTGTAACAAGATAGTTGTAATCTTGCTTGTTAGCGAAATACTCCTCGTAATTTGGGGTTTCGGTGTCCCAAAAGCCCTTTAAAAAATAAGCTGCATTCTCGAGCTTCACCCTCAAAGTTCTGGCATAATTTTTGCGTTCTTCGTTTTCCCAGTAGTGTTTTCTTTGGTTCCCTTCAGTATCAGCATCTCCAGTAGGCCCATCGTATGGTTTTTCTACTGACCAATCCTCATCTTCAGGCTCAAGCACACGTTCAATAACGGTTTCTGGAAGACAATCGCCTCCTTCTTGTCCCTCAACACACTTAGAAAGTCTATCCTCCCAGGGTTGAATTTGGTCTCTGAATTTCTGCACAAAATCCTCTTCACCTTCACCCTCCGTGCTCAAATCATAAGATTTGAAGATCGAAGAGTCATGCAGATCTTCACGTCTTTTCACCCAGTGGTGGTCAAAATCAACAGATTGCGGAACTTCGTTTTCAAACTTCGTAGGCAACGAATCAGACTTCTGAGGTGCAATTGACTCACTCTTCAACACCAAGGCATTGACAGCGACGGAGAATATGGCAACTTGGAAACCTCTCATTTTTATTTCAAGTTTATACTGTTGAGATTTGATTAAAATTTCCAAAATCAGGAACTTTCTATCCCTTTAAATGTATTTCAACATACAGACTTTCGGTTCCGCCCCACCTGCGACTACAATGAAGCCCGTTAATTTTGTAAAAGTTAATGAATTTCACCTCACAGAAAAAGAAAGAATTTTCAAGTCAAAACTATTACACACACACTTTCGGAATGCATACGGAGGACAATGGCTAGTCGTGATTAATCCATCAATGATAATTGCTGGGAGCCTAAGTTCCTTGTTGTTTGGCCTACAAAACAACTTATTCGATTTTAAAAAATATAAGGATTTAAGGCGTTTTATAAAGATACAAAATATCAGCGAAATTTTTTTCCTTATCGTTTCACGTGTGAGTTTAGTTTTCGTTTTGGTTGGTGAAAAATTCGGAGCTCGACGTGAAATTTTGAGAGCGAGTTCCATTGTTCAACCAGCAATAGAAAAGGGACAAAATGATTGTTAACTACGATGTCTTATTTATTGGTTTTAAAAATTGAGTCCGAGCCAACTTTTTTTTTTCTTTTTCATTTAACCTCCAAACCAGGCGCCGTCATTTCCTTTCAATTTTTTTCAAACGTATCTTACGTCTTCCTTGGAATTTGCCGATTACGATAACTTACTCGATAGGAGCTTAAATAGCGAAATAAGCTCATTGCACTATTTCATCTTGACGACTTGGAAAGAGCAGTGCCGTCTAAAGAGCGTGGCGCAAGTAAACACAGGAACAAAAAGGCTCAGAGGCATATTTCAAAAGAATATAACAAAAACTGAACATTTAGGCCAAAATTGAGCTGGCTTGGATGTTGAAATAAAGCTTTATTTGAAGCCTGGACTGATACGGAAAGATAAATAGCAGCACAATAGTGCCGCAGTAACGAGACTACTGGAGAGATAGTATTGGCATGTACAGCCTGGATTAAACAATACTGTACCTCATTGTCTGGACTTATTTATACATATAATATGCCAAAAACACAACTTGCGTTCCGTCTATGTTAACAATTTGACGGTAAGAATTTCAGAAATTCCAGTAATTTCAAGATCATAACAAGCCGAACTTGTACTCCCTGACAAAGTTTTGCGCCCTATTTGAAATAAGGTATAATGCTGCCTGCTAAAGGGAATGACGGAATGTGTTTCACAGAATTTCACGAAGATCACATAGTGTTAAATTAAATTAAACGCTTTAAAAAAACTTTTGGTTTCAGAGAAATTTTCAGCGTAATGTTAGGGGACGCTTATGATCATTAGCTTCCTATTTATTAATTCCGGTAAGGTTGAAAAACAGTCATAAAGGGTTTTGACCGGAAATATATTTTTTATTAAAATTTGCAAACACAAATTCAATAAAGTACGGAAAAAAAGTTAAAACCAGTCTCGAAATCACATACTACCCGCACCCCACCATCCGGGGTTTGCGGGTTTTCCGTTTGAAAGCCGACCAATAGCAGTTTCGAATCTCTCTCTCATTTCATCAACCTCCCGGGCTTTGCTTCTGGCATTTACCATGATAGTGAAGCCGAAAGTGACAAGTGGTTTTGCGTGTTCTTTCATGGTCTCAAGCTCTGGAATAGACTCCATGTCTTTTTTCATATCATTCAACAGATCCATCTTCTCATCCGCCTTTCTAATAAACTCATCACTGGCCTTCTTATACGCGTTGGTATCAAAGTGTGAGCATATTTCAACCACCTGTTCTTTGTGGCGACACTTTTTCTTGCCGATTTCTTCAATTCTGGCCATCTAATCAATAAAGTTTTGCTTACTATCAGCCGCCTTGCTTCCTGAATGAAGATAAATACGATGTTTATACAAAGCTGACACCATATTCATGTAACTTTTCTTGTCAATGAGGCTTTTCGTAATCCAGATCCTCTTTAACCTGAAAGCTCTTCAAGATTGCCAAAAGCTTTTCAATATTGGCTCTTAAATAATTCACAAATTCTTGGCGCTTTTTGTATAACTTCTCATAGTAGTTTTGAAGCCCCTGATAATAATCAGCGCCTGTCGGGCCTTTATATGGGTATTTTGCTGCCCGATCTTCGTCCTCCGGCACAAGTACACGCTCCGCACCATATTATGGGGTTGAAGCGGTCTGATAGACGGTTTCTTCTTTAACAATCTTTCTAGCCTCAGGTTGGCAATAGCTATGAATATTCCCGTCTTGCGCCTAATTGTGCTTCATGGGATTTCCAAGCTGATAAAAAGATCTGGAAACCCAAACCATCAATGCATTTAATCCCTTACTATGTTCTGGATTGAGATTTGCAGCCTTAATACACACCAAAAGCTGATCAAAGTTGGATTTTTGAGGGAAATTATGTGGTAGTTCAAGTTCCCTAAGGCGAGTTTCAAACTGTGTTTTCTTAGGATTAGGGATGGGGACGTTTGCATCATAATTCAACATTTCCTCCTCCGAGTAGAAGCTCTTCAGGGTTCTTTCACTTAAACAGGCTTTTTTCCGCTTCGCCTCGAAATGATTTAAAGTGATTTCAAATCTCCCCATATTAATCTTGAGTCGGGATTTCTCCTGGACTGATTCGGAAATATTGTAAAACTTCTCCGAAAAGGGATCGAAATCAACTTTAATCGGAACAAGGCAGTAATTATCTGGAAAAAAAACCTGTACAGTTCCTAATTATAGCCATTAAAACCTTTAATTGGTCTTGAAATTCATGAATATTTTCTTATTCAGATGATGTGAATCGGGGGTTCGAACCGGGTCCAGGCATCACTATCGAATCCTTACCTTTATTCGAGTCACTGGATTCCAAAGAAGAGAATTAAATTTGGTCGTTGCTCTCATTTCTCTTAGACCAATGGCCAAAATCAGCAGACTCCGTGATTTTGCTTTCAGATTTGGTGGGTAACTAGTCACACTTCTGAGGTGCAATTGCGTCGCTTTTTAATACCAAGGCGTTGGCAGTGACAGAAAATACAGCAACCCGGATAAATCTCATGTTGATAATTAAAGACGATATCATTGATACCTTCTTCAAATTTATATTTTGGAGTATTTGCCGAAGGTTTTAAATAGAAGCAGATTTCATCACTCGGCCTCCTGTTGAGTATTGCTTTGAAACGAGGTTGCCCTAAAATAACAAAACAAAAAAAGATACTCTATTCATATACACGACTAGGAAATCACAAGGGAGATCAAGAAGAGGATAAATCAGTGAAATTAGTTTCAGAAAACAATTCTTGAGCCTGAGTTTAGGAAAATACCAAACTTGAATATTGACAAACGCAAGGAATTTTGAGACGGATGATGTTAAGTTTTGGACAATTGGACAAGGGCTCTTCAATGAAACACGACGCCGCAATTATCTGTAGGGACTTAATCGCAGGCTTTCGGCTAAAAATTGCTTGAATTACAAGTTATGTCTACAGTGCGACCCCGTTACTGTGGTACCCCGATATTAGAACACCCCCGAAGTGGAAACATAAAAACTGTCAAAAATTCTCACAGTCCACACAAGCTTCTTTTAAACTTGAGGATTGTAAAATGAATCTGATGTGCAATTATCTCTACTTTCATTAAATAAAATTCAAAAAAAGACTTCTATGGCTTTGTAATTCTTGGTTTAATCAAAATAAATATAAATTAAAAGCAACTTTCCTTCATATAGATCTACAATAAGTCACGTGCGCACAAAAAAGACGAGAGAGCCATTTGCTTACAGCATTTTTAAATTACATTTGAACCAACAAAACAAATAAAATCCAGAGGTAAAAGCCTAGTAAAGATGAGGTATTGTTTTTTGGTACAAAAGATTCTTGAAGCAGCTCTCAAATTTCAAATGATAAACTTTTGACGGTGAAATTTTATTCATTAAGTTCAATTTCTACCAACCATCCAGAAATTCGTATCCACACACTCGGTCATGATTTCTTTAAACTCAAAATTAGTACATCTTCAAAAACGTTAGTCTGATGATACTCAATTTTAATTAAATTAGAAAAATTTGCATAATAGGGATTGTTTATTGCAAGATTACTGAGAGCACAATTCCGGAAACCCCGCTACCACGACACCCCGGTAGTGGAAACAAAATTAGGCTTGCGAAATGTACCACAGTAACGGGGTCGCACTGTAATACCTTGGCCGTCGAAGCCAAAGTTCGTTCAATCCCTTCATTCACTGTTGGAGTTAGATCGGAACAATTTCGGGGTTCAAACATCTAAAATGCAAAGTTTAAATATTCATCCTCTTCTTAACTGTGAATTCTCATCATCAAAAATCAAATGGTCAATTCCCTAAAAACATACTCAACATTCTCACTTGAATTTTTTTAGGCCTAACCGATCACCGTTGAGAAAACTGGCAATTTTTTTTTTTAAAAAGAAATAAATAAAAAAATCAACTAAAAACAAAAACAAAAAGAAACAAAACTAGTCATTTCAAGCTTGTCCCGGTCCCCAAAGTCCAATAACCACCGATTGATGTTTTGAAATACGCTCGAAGGCTGTTTTAAGTGTATCTTTTAATGTTTCAAATAGTCTGGGGTTTTCGGAAATCACGAAATTCTCACCCCTCATGAAAGTCCAAACCATGGCGGAAAGCACATTAAAACGCTCCTCAATGGCCTTGAGCTCAGGAAAGGCTTCGGCGCTTGATTTCGCGTCTCTTAACGAACTCATCTTCTCATGCACATTTGCGATATATTCCTTCATAAACTTCTTGTAGGCCTCAAAATCAAAATGTAAGCAAATATCGTCCATCTGGCGTTTACGGCGACACTGTGTTTTGCCAATTTCCTCAATTCGTGCAAACTCTTGGAGTATTTTCTGCTTAGTTTCAGCTGCCTTGCTTCCCGGTTGAAGTGCAGCTTCTTTATTTTCGGACATAAAATCTCTGAAACGCATCTTGTCGGTAAAATACTTCTCATATTCCAGATCATTCTCACCCCGGAAATTCTTCAAGCTAGCCAAAATCGTCTCGAGATTGGCACTTGCTTGGTTATTTTCTTGAGATTCTTCATCAGGGTTAAGGGCTTTTTCATTCACATTTTCTTCCTCCTTAGGTTGGCAATAGTCATGAACGTTTTCATCCTGCTCACAGTTGTACTTCATAAGATCCTCAAGATCACCGAACGAGATAGTAATCCGATCTATCGCTGCACCCAAAACCTTACTATCTTCTGAACCGAGATTGGCATCCTTAATTTCCACTAAAAGCTGGTCAAACTTTGACTCTTCACGGAAACTGGCTGGAATAGAAGCACCCTGTCTGATACCCATAAACTCTTGTTCAATTTCTCTAAGACGTGCCTCAAACTCTTCTTTTTTAGGATTAGGTACGCTTGAACCAGAGTTCAGCATGTCATCCTCAGAACAAAAGTTTTTCAGGCCTTTGTCACCCAAACAAGCTGCTTTCCGATTCTTTTCGAGCTGATCCATCACAAGAGCGAATCTTCTCATGTGCTCCTTGAGTCCGGACTTCTCCTGAACTGATTCGGAAAAAGTTTGAAATTTCTCAGAGAGTGTATCGAAATCAGCTTTAATCGGGACATTGCATTGAGGTTTCTGGGATACCTTGACGCACTCCCAAAGACTGTCTTTCAAAACATTGAATTGATCTTGGAACTCCTTGATCAACTCCTGCTCAGTTTGTGGGGTCCGGGCCTCCACTCCAGACCCCACTTGTTCATCCTCATCTTCACAATCTTCATTTTCTAAGTCACGAGATTCGAAAGACAAAGAACCAGCTCCACGCTTCTTGAACAAGTGGCCCAAATCAGCAGAGTTTTGGAAGTTGTTGTCGAAATTAATTGGCAACGAGTCAGAATTCTGAGGTGCGATAGAATCGCTT
>JAJMKX010000037.1:0-31963 GCA_030569435.1 Metschnikowia koreensis | reverse complement strand
ACTAGCTTTTCTATTCTGTGAAGATAATTTTGAAAAGATCGAAAGAGTCAATTTGAATCCGTTTTCAAATACAGGGAGTGCCACTATCAACTTCAGTTTTGTGGTCTTTTACATCATCATCAAGATCCTGTTAGCCACATCAAACAAATAGTGAGGATCAGAAGCTAAAGGAATCTTGTCAAACAAATATAAGTAGTCAATTTTCTTTTTGAATAATGAATTCTCCGGGTGGACTTAGTGTAACCTTGTTATTAGAAAAAAAAAGGCATAAATATAAAGTTTTAATATCTCCCTCGGGAATAATTAATCGCACATAAAATTAACAAGCGCCGCAATAAATTCACTTCCTGTGGTATCAATCCTTCAACAGGCTCTCCTTTTTTAACGAGAATAAGTATTATATATATTTTTTTTTAATTTACATGGTCATTATCTCAAAATCGGATTGTTTTCTACCTTGATTATTAGTAAGTAATCTTATCAATTCTTGACATTCTCGACTCGTGGTTTAGCACGTCGTAATAAATTCAATTAAAGGCTAATTATTCACTGAGGAGATCAATGAAGTATAGATTGATTCACATTTTATTGGAAAGTCAATGAGCAAGAGATCTATAAGTGGTTCATGATGAATGCTGGTCATTTGGGTCGTAAAAATGATTTTTTAGGTACGCAAGGACTCGTAGTTTCTCTTCGGGGCAAAACAATTGACTGCTCTATTCTTCATTAATATCATACGCATCAAGAATGTTTCAAAAATCGTTGGTGACTTGTTTTTCTTGAATTCTAATGGAGGAAACACCCAAATCTCTCCGTCCTGTTCATGGGGAAATACAGATAACTAAATAATCACCGATTTCTGTTTGCCGAAAGGGGAATGAACTGATGGAAATGTATTGACAGGTTTCTAAAATAAAGAAAGTTTGCCAAGCAGAACTTTCAAAATTGGGTATGATTTTGGATATTGATGTTCTTTTTCTTCAATACCATCTTCTGAGAAGAGAAGGACCACAATAGCAACAGAAATAAAAGAAAAAAAAACAAGGCTCAAGTTACTGCTCTAGAGAGATGTCTAAATCTTCCAACAAAAAGTGGATTTTTTTTAGACAATTGTAAAATCACCCTGTTTGAAAGTTCTATATTTAAAAAAGGGAGAAATAGGGGAGAGAATCAACAGAGAATACAGATCATAAGCCAAGAAATAAATGCTCCTGATTTATCATCCTCACTCGGCTTTTAGAAGTTGCCAGCCAATTCAATCAAGACATGTAAATGAGTTTGATTCAAGGAATTATTGAGAAAACCACAAAGTAAATACTTTCCGATTTCGAAAGATTGTCAATTTATATATATTCTTTTCAAAAGTTTTTAAAGGAGGCGTAGCTTTTAGTAAGCATGACTTCCGAAGCACACTCAGTGCTATCTAACTTGTCTTATTAAGGATTGTTGCAATTCCAAACGGCCAGTATCTAAGAGCTTTTACGAGAGAAGAAAAAAAAAAAAGAATCATACAAGATTTTACATATCCAAGAAAATGAAAAGATATAATGCTCCCATCTATTACGGATCTTGTTATTAAGTGCTCCAACTGCCCTCCTTTGAGCCCTTTCTGTCGCACTAAGCAAAGCCTCGGAATCAGTGCATTTTAGTAAATGTTCTCTTATCGCACCCGGGTGGGCCTGCATACTATCCCCCTACTCTGAATTAAGACATGCCGCCTCTGCCCTGCTACTGCAAATTGCCATGAGCGTTTCTTTTTCTCCAGTAATTAAATGTTTGTTTTTTTGTTTTTTTATTAATTAATTCATTATTTTCAAGACGCTTTCCTTTCAATTCGAGCTTTCCAAATTTCCAAAAAAAGGAACGAGAAATATACCATAAACGTCTCGAAAAGCTCAGGGGGTTCTCAGGCCAAAAAAAAAATAAGAAAACAAGAAAACCGTTTCGCGCGGACCGAGGCAACACCCCCAGTGCTATGTGCACTCTCGGAGATTGGACTCATCTCACTCACTCACCTCACTCAATCACCCCGTCGAAACCTCACTCACCATAAACTCCAGAGGCTGCTGGTTTTAGAGTGGAGACAAGAAATAAAATAACATCAAAAAAAAAAAAAAGTCACACATTGACTGTCTTATTAATTGAAAATTGCAATATCAAAGTTGGAATAATCAAAATAAAGGCGCTTGAATCTTGCATTTTCTTTTTTATTTTTCTTTTTGAATTGAACTAGCATAGGTCAAATCAACTAAAGACCAAAAACAAAAACATTGTCGGACCAGCACTCACCTGACCAAAAAAAAAAGAGAAAAAAAAAAAAGTAACTTCATAATACCAGGCAGAAACACTGAAGAGACGCCAAATATACTTTTGCATCTTCACTAGCAGCTGACCATCGTACCCTTACCAACCCAGAAAAAAGGGCTGACCAAAAACAAAAAGACCAAAAAAAAAGAAAAAAACACAATCATGAGTGACTTTGCCAAGTCTCTTCTTGGCTTTGGCTCACACAAAAAGGAACTGCTGCCCGCCAGTGACGGCGAACACGCGCCAGGGGGAATTCTCTTGCCAAATCGGCTTGCGTCGACGCCCACCACAGCAGTTTCCGACCAAAGCATGGCGTACGGGACCACGCTTTCGACGCAGCCTACGGGCGGCAATGCACCAGCTCACGTAGCGCCAGGAGCAGGCCTGGGGGCGCCAAACGGGGCGTTTTTGAGCGACTTGCACCCTTATTATTCGGCGCAATCCCAGCACCAAGACCAGCACCAAACTCAACACCAAACACAGCAACAGCATCATCATGTAGACACCTATTATGCCGAACCAAACCACGGACAAGGGGGTTTTGTTGTAGAAAAACCGGCAGTGGCATCCTCCTCCTCGCAATCGCTGGGTCTGTCTGCGGCTCAGCCTGTGATTATCACTACCGACGAAAAAGGACACGCTAATAATGCTACAACGTCTCAACCCAAGGGTAAATTGAAGGTCAGTATTCTTGGTGCACGTGACTTGCTCGTGCTGGACTGGCTGCAGCCGTACGTCGTGCTGACCTACGAAAGTTCCGAGTTTGTGAATAACGCCACGCCTTCTTTAGGCAAATCGCCCATGCCTCCACGCCATGGTTTGCCTGTGGGTGGGCAGCCCAAGGATAAGCGTCCTGCAGCGTTCCAGCGCCAATCATCGCAGCCCGGATTTGCTACCAGTGCTGCAAGTCCACGTTGGAACCACGAGGCCGTATTTGATGTTGTGGGTCTGAAATCGGAATTGGAGATCTCCGTGTATGATGCAGCCAAAGATGACGCATTTTTGGGTCAGGTCAGATTTCAACCCGATACCGATAGTGCCACCGATCTGGGCGCACAATGGTTTACATTAAAACCACGTGTGGTGGGCGAAAGAGTGACAGGAGCATTACAAATCCAGTGCCAGTTTCTGTTCACAGACTCGCAAAAGGCTTACGGTCCTGAGGATTTTGATGTCTTGCGTTTATTAGGTAAAGGAACGTTTGGCCAGGTTTACCAGGTGCGGAACCGTGATAATGGGCGGATCTACGCAATGAAGATTTTGTCGAAGAAGCTCATTGTCAAGAAAAAAGAGATTGCACACACGATTGGTGAGCGGAATATTCTTGTGCGTACACTGGCGGCCGCCTCGCCATTTATTGTGGGGCTCAAGTTCTCGTTCCAAACGGTCACAGACTTATATTTGGTCACAGACTATATGCTGGGTGGCGAATTGTTTTGGCATTTGCAAAAAGAGGGCCGTTTTGGTGAAGAAAGAGCCAAATTTTACATAGCCGAATTAGTGCTTGCGCTCGAACACTTGCATGATAACGATATTGTTTACCGTGACTTAAAGCCGGAAAACATTCTTTTGGACGCGAACGGACACATTGTGTTGTGTGATTTCGGCTTATCAAAGGCCAATTTGAATAATGATGGTACTACCAACACTTTCTGCGGGACTACGGAGTACCTTGCTCCCGAAGTGCTTCTCGACGAGAGCGGATACACGAAAATGGTGGATTTCTGGTCGTTGGGTGTTCTTATTTTCGAGATGTGCTGTGGTTGGTCGCCATTTTATGCCGACAATACGCAGCAGATGTACAAAAACATTGCGTTTGGTAAGGTACGGTTCCCTAAAGAGGTCCTTTCTCCTGAAGGTCGGTCTTTTGTCAAAGGTTTGCTTAACAGAAACCCAAAACATCGGTTAGGCGCGATTAATGATGCACGTGAGTTGAAGGAACATCCTTTCTTCCAGGATGTGGACTGGAAACTTCTCCGGGCAAAGAGCATCCCACCTCCATTCAAGCCACACTTGGCCAGTGAAACCGACACCTCGAACTTCGACCCTGAGTTCACCAACGAGTCCACATCTGTGCTCAAAAAACAGTTTGACATGGGCTCGACGCCATTATCACCCGGAATCCAGGCCAATTTCAAAGGTTTCACTTATGTGGACAGCTCGGCATTGGACGACCATTTCAGCAAGTCGCACCGCTATAACGCGTTCAAAAACCCAGCATCATTTATTCCAGGAAACCCTAATCTCCCACCCGATGATGAGGTGATTGAGGAGCAGGACGAAGAAGGGGATTACGATGAAAAAGACCACATGGACATTGACCACGAACCACACCTTGAAAGTGAGGAGTTTGTCAATGGTCGCTTTGATCTTTAAAAGGGCAAGCGGTTGTTGATTTTGTGTGGCGGGGTAGATCCCTCAGCACATTTATCTCCATGATTCTTTTCGTGTCCAATTTGTTTTTGAAAAAACAAAAAATCTGATTTCGTTCCCTTATCCCCTATCTATCGATTTGAGCATCATATTAATAATTCATCTCATTTACCCTCTCATGTTCAACCTATCTCACCGCGAGCGAACGAGCCAGTCGCGTACCATTATTTCCATGTGTTTTACTACTACGATTCTACTTTTTTTTATTATAATTTTTTTTCTAGCTTTGTTGCTGTTGTTACTATTACTACTACTATAACTACTCCCCATTTTTCATAGATTCTTGCCCAGCGGTGGGTACTCATAATATATACAATCAATTAATTAAATATTCAAGAGCCCCATTTACTCTAAAAAAAAAAAAACACCGTAACCGCGTCTATCAAAAAAAAAAAAAAAAAAAAAAAAAAAACAATTACACCAGGTCGTGTGCGGCTCCAAAAAGTGAGCTTCCCCAGGCCAAAGACTCTCAAACACTCGTGAGTCGTTTATCGTTAAATAGTTAAAGAAACAGATACAACACACTGCTTATCATATCAAATACTTACAATCGTCAATTATCATTGCTCATAAAAATTGGTGCTTTTTCTTTTCTCTATCAAAGAAAGAAATAATAATATTAATAAGAAAAAGAAATTAAAGGCACTCGCAACATCTTGAGTTAATTTCCAAACGCTAACTATTAAAAAAAAGCAAGACATTGATCAATAACAAAAAGCCATATATTCCACATGAGCAGCGCACGCATAAAAAAGCCGCTGAAGGCACGAGGCCCCGCTGCCATGATTGCTGAAGCCGACGCCTTCCGGGCCCGCAAAGAGGAAAGTTTTCTGCTCCACGACGAAGCAGATCTTGTTAATTTTAGAGCAGATGCGCTAAATCGGTACATCACCAACCAGGATCTTTTGGACAACGTGGTGCTGAGGCTAGTGCACGCATCACGGATAGTGCCGCCACGCAGTTTTCCCGGAAATGGAAATGGAAATGGAAACGCTGGTGCCGGTGCTGAAATATACCCGAAAACCGCTACTGATGACGAGTTATTGGCAGTCGTAGAAAACTTGAAAGTGGGACAATTGTTCAGCGGCGACCTCCGCTTGATGCGGGCCAAGCAACAGGTGCTGGCACGTGACTTGGCTGCCCTAGAAAGCGAAAATTTAGGCGTAGGTGTGCTTAGTGAGGAAACACAGTTCCAGAAACTGGCGGTGGATGCATTGGCCGCCGCGTATGCCCGCTGTGGTGATGCTGAAACAGTGCTGGAGTTGGAAAATGTGATGGACCGCACGCTTAAAGAGTACGAGACGCGGTTTCTGCGCACATGTAAGTCCGAGAGCCGCCAGCCTCATAAACACACGATTTCTGTGGGGGATTTGGCGCCTGAAGTTGTGGTCACTCAGGCCCCTGCAAACTACGACCCGCGCCTGATCAATACGTATATTAATTTGAAGGCAAACACCGCGCTGCAAGTTGCTGGTGTTAATGCTGGTGCTGTTTCTACTGGTATAAGCACTACTAATAATGGCAGCAGCAGCAGCAGCATGAATCCGGGTCCAGCGGCCGCAGCTGGCTTGCCGGCTAATACAAATAATAACGTCGAGGCGGAGTTTTCAGGTCCAAACGCGTATATGGAAACTGGAGGTGACGACTATAACGATTTCGGTATGTTAAGTGATGGCGCCGGTGAAGGTGGTGCTTCTGGTGATGGTGAAGGCGATATTAAAGGCGATAATATTACCGGTAATGATGATGGCCAAACACATGAAGATATGCCTTTTGACCCACAATTGGGCCAGACACAGCCGGGCGACGGTGTCAGAGATAAGCCAGCTGAAGAAGCACCGGCTGAATCTGCAGATGTAGATGCAGATGCAGGAGTCGACATGGACGATATCGACCAGTTTCTTGCCGATCCAGATGCAGGCGATGACGGCATGGACGGTATGTTGATGGATTTCGAGCATGGAAATGAGGATGAGCCGGTGATGCAATTTGAGCAGCAGGCTAATGATGAGCATGCGGAAATCGATGACGATCCGTTCAATGTGGATTTCCTCAGTCTGATGGGCAACGGAATGGAGTAATGTGCTTGGATGTCTATGGAGTGGGAAATTAAGGGTGATTGCCAGATTTGGGGAGGTTTTTGGAGATCTTGGGAGAGAAAGAAAAGGGTTAAAGACAAGCTTCGCTTTCTTCAAATAAGTATAGAAAGGTGGGTGGGCCATAGTGAGTACCATATCATTTTTCCTGAACGATATCGAAAATTGTTTGTGAGGGACTGTTCTCTGAAAGACCTAGTATTTCTACAGGAATATCTACAGGGCTATGAAACCAATGACTGAAGTACTTTTATTCAAGTTACATCTTAGTGCTCGGAAGTATGCGCTTGAGAGTCCAGAAACAGGCGGCTATAGATTTACCATGGACGCTTGAAGTGGATTTATTCTCACAAAGATTTGGTGAACAATCAATTTATGGAACTGGCCGAAGATAAATTTTATTATACCAAAATTAAAATCCTCAAACAGTATGGCTAAATTTACAGCTCCAGCAATTATTATGAAAACTCGTCTGGCCCTGGCCCTGGCCCGGGCCCTAAAACGGTCGCGCCATTGTAAGCTAGCCGAGCCGAGCCGAGCGTGGGACGCTATAGAAAAGTTGATTAACAAAAAATAAAAACAGAAGGAGTACACTTCTGACACACGCACCTTAATTTAATAAAACAAAGAGAATTTCTGATAAAATTTCCTGCTAAATACCCAACACCCCAAATAAAAAATAAAAAATCTAAAAGAAAAACTATATTCATCAGCGTATCAATAGTTAATAATTTCTTTCTGGCCAGGCTCCAGTGGGCAGCCTATGGCGCCAGAAGTGCGGCGCGCGCCTGGCACGGTTCCGGCTCCTGTACCTGTGTCTGGAATCAGCACGGTTATACGAAAGCAGGCTAGAGACAATCTCAAAAGAAGAAGAAAAAAAAAACATAACCCCATTAAACACACACACTTCTAAATTTTCCATGGAATTGCCGCCCGAGACCCGTGCTGCACGCCGCAGCCAGTTCCAGCAGCAGCAACAGGCCCGCAGCCGCATGAAACACCAGAAACTCCGGGTCAGTTTCATAGGATATACCGTGGTGCTCGTGTTTCTTGCCCTGCTTCAATTTATCGGCGTGTATCTTTTCACAAAAGGGTTTTTATTGTCACGGCTGGTGCTTCCAAATATTGCCGAGTGTGAAATTGGCGATGGCCAGTGTTTCACGCCTCCCGTTTTCCAGAAAACCGTGGTTTTGGTGGTGGACGCTTTACGATTTGATTTTGCCATACCGGTCGATTTAGGACACGCTGAATATAACGCAAATTACCATAATCACCTCAGTGTTTTGCACGAGCTTGCTGCTGCCGATCCGGAGAACGCCGTGCTCCTTAAATTTATTGCTGACCCGCCCACAACAACGCTTCAGCGGCTAAAAGGTTTGACCACAGGTTCGCTACCTACATTCATTGATGCCGGGTCGAATTTCAATGGCGATGCCATCGATGAAGACAATTGGGTGTTGCAGCTCCACAAGCACAAACGCCGCATTGCATTTATGGGCGACGATACTTGGACAGCTTTATTTTCCGACTATTTGAGTCCATCTCTCAATTTCCCGTTTGAATCATTAAATGTGTGGGATTTGCACACGGTCGATAATGGCGTGCTCGGCCATTTGTGGCCGCTTCTTCTGCCGGCCAACGCCCTGCGCTGGGACGTGCTCATTGGCCATTTTCTTGGCGTGGACCATGCGGGACATCGGTACGGACCGAATCATCATGCCATGAAGGAAAAGTTGCAGCAGATGGATGCCGTGATCCGTGAAACCGTGGCCAAGATTGACGATGATACCCTCCTCGTGGTTATGGGCGACCACGGTATGGACCGCACAGGGAACCATGGCGGTGATAGTAAGGATGAGCTAGAAAGCACGCTTTTTTTCTACAGCAAAAGCAAAAAGACGCGTTTCACACCTAAAACAAAAGCGCCAAAAAAAGATCTGGGTCTCGGTTTAGGGGGACTGTACCGTGCAGTCAACCAGATCGATTTGGTTCCAACTCTTTCGCTTTTACTTGGCTTGCCAGTGCCATTTAATAATCTCGGGTTCCCCATAGAAGAGGCGTTTCTGTCTGAACGCCAGTATTCGCAAGCTGTAGCACATACCATGCATCAGCTCGCTCGATATAAGGCCAGCTCACGAGAAGTACAAACAAACGAAATCCAGTTTGAAAAACTTGCGCCTGATTCCTCAAAGTCAACACCCTATATTTTTCTGGCCCGCGAAATACAGGCAAAATTCTTGGACCATTGTAAAACTTTATGGGCACGGTTTGATCTTGTTCAAATTGGATTAGGCGTGGGAGTATTGATGCTCCTGGTTCTGGTGCTCATCACTTACTCGCGCCTGATTCCATCGGTGCGTGTACTGACAATGTCGTTTGAATTTATTGGCTCCATAGTAGCCATGTCGCTTCTTGGATGGGTGCTAAGCCTATCGATCTATATTGTGTTGCGACCAGCCTACGTCAACCTAAAAGCTTGTCTTCTCACGGGTACTGCGCTTGGAATATCCATTGGGTTCTGGGCCCCCATAATGGACCGGTTTAGTGTACTGTGGCTCTGGCATCAGCTTGTCGACTTCTTTGTCTACAACTTCAACTCGTGGTCGTTGCTCAGCTTGGTCTTTGTCACGTGCCACTGCCTCGTATTTGCGTCCAACTCGTACGTGGTATGGGAGGACAAAATGGTCAATTTTTTTGTGGCCACCTTTGGGTTCTGCTGCCTATACGGTAGTTTGAAAACGGCAAAGCCTCGCAGCCAGAAAATCTTGGGTTTTATGCATGCGCTTACATTTATTGTGCTTACACGTATTGTGACCTCAATCAACTTGTGTCGCGAGGAACAAATGCCCTATTGTATCCCAACGTTTAAAACAACTAGATGGAGTGTTGCCTTGTTATATTTGGCCGCTTTGGTGCTTCCGAAAATCGTCAAATCTTTCTACATGCTTGCAGCATCTTACCATTCGGCCGCCCCCTTATGGATTGAATCTGGCTTGGCCCTGTTGATGTTAATGAATGCTGTTTACTGGACCTTGGAATTGTGTGAAAACGATGCATATATCCAAACACATGCGGGCAAATATCTTGACCCTCGCCTCCTCAAATCTTTGAAGTTGGCGATTGCACGTTTAGTGTTATTTATTTCTCTCGTCTTGGCCAACTTTAGCTGGTCCCGTGGCCCACTTTGTGTGAAGATTGAGTTTTCTCAAGCCAATCTGGTCAATGCCGATCATGATAATGACGAAGAGGAGGAGGCTGAGGAGGAGGAAGGCGAACAAATGCAGTCACAAACACAACTGCAACAACCCGCGGCTACTATTTTGGGATATGGCAATGTCTACGGGTCGTCATATTTCTTGCTTGTTCTCAACTTAGCTGTGGCAGTACTCTTGGTGACGAAACCCGTGGGCGCCCTCTCTCTTTGCATTTTGTTGGTCCAGATTCTCACTCTTCTAGAACTCTATGATCTCCTTGATCTTCGGCGCAATATCATTGCACCAGTGATTTTTGGTTTGCTTGGCTACCAACATTTTTTCAGCACAGGACATCAGGCCACTATCCCATCTATTCAATGGGAAGTCGGTTTCATGACCACACAAACAATCTTTTTCCCCTTCACTCACTTAAACATATTCCTCAACACTTTTGGCTCATTCCTAATTATATGCTTATCGGTGCCCCTCATCACCTTATGGAAAATTCCGCCCTCAGCAAAACCCATCACCGTGCTTTCACAAGTGGTGACTAATGTCACGACAATACTCACGTACCAAATCCTCACCAGCACCATGAGCTTCTTATTTGCAGCCAATTTCCGGAGACACTTGATGGTATGGAAAGTGTTTGCCCCCCGCTTCATGTTAAGTGCACTTCTTTTGATTGTGCTTAACCTCACGCTCACAATATTCACCACGTGGTTTGCCACCGGCCGTGTCTTGATGCAAGTAAATAGAATCTTCGGAAAGTAAAATTAGATAAAATCACGGGCCCAATATAGAAACACCGTCGTTCGATGTAATGAATTTGAAGTAGGTGAAGAAATCTAGGAAGATTCTTTGATTTTCCGAAGTCTGGAAAACTAGAATTAACTAATTATCGTGATTGTCAGGTACAAGTATTGTCAAAGCAGCCAAATCCATGTTTGGTGAAGAGATCCGAAAGTTGTACGTTTTATTTGAACTTTTTTCTACCCTCTGTTTGCTTTTTAAATTTCTCTCACCAAGTGCTAGCCAAGGTCGACCTTTTGAGAATTTTCTAATCTCCAAGTTACTTTCTTGAATCTTAGAAGTATTTATATTGAATAATAATCAATGAGCCATAGTAATAATCGTTGGTCTCAAGAAAGCCTAAAAATTGCAGCCAAATTAGCTCTGTGCTCTATTTTTCCTTTTGCCAAAAAGATTTTAAGTCAAAAAGCATCAAGCATCATATTTAAAAAGGACCCAGGGCTAATTTAATTAGTATGGATCTTTCTTCTCATTGATTAATCATTATCTATTAAACGAACCATTCTCGGTTTTGTAGCGAGAGTCGTATTAAAAAGGCAATTATTTCGGAAAGGATAGGCTAACAAGAACATATTGTTTTTAAAAAAAGAAAAAATCAAAAAAATGAAGCGTTTCACGGAATCCTGATTTTCATGTTCACTCTCTCACTTATCAGCCCAAAATAACCAGTCATTTCTCGTGATCTGATCTCTACTAATACCACTAATTGCATGTTGCGTCTGCCAAATTTTCACCTCCACTTATCTATTCTCTATCAGAAACAAGCAAAAGAGGAAAAAAAAAAAAAAAAAACGATAACAATAAATAAAAATAAAAATCTTTACATAAAAATTATAGTGGAAAATCACTTACAAATAAGCGGCCCGTCCCCGGAAACGGCGTGTCACGTGACTGCACAAATCTGCTGTTATCGCGTGCGGATCGATCCACATTTGACATGACTCAGCCCCACAAGGCCACGTTATCTTGAAAAGAAAAAGCCCTCCATATAAATACTGAGAATCGAAGAAAAAAAGAAAAAAAAAAGTGAGCCACAGTAATTCTGATTTTTTTTCTTCAACCAACACCTTGGAATTGAACCTGCAATTTTAATTGACGCCAGAAAAAAAAGAAAAAACTTACACTACTTACCTCAAACAAAAAAAGCAAAGAAGCAAAAAAAAAAAAAAAAAAAACACCCAAAATTCAGAATGTGCCGGTTTATGATCTACAAGGGCAAGCGCAAGATGACGCTTCTGGACCTTCTCACGCGGCCCGCACACTCGATTATTAACCAGCTGTTTGATTCTCGGTTAAGACTTGATATGCGGAACCCAATCAATGGCGATGGTTTTGGTGTGGGCTACTATAGCGAATGCAAAGATGCGTGTGTTTTCCGGGCCATCACTCCGGCATGGAACAATGTGAACCTCAATTCGTTATCTAGTTGTACTGAACTGAGTCTTGTGTTTGCCCATGTTCGGGCTTCGACACAAGGTGTGTTGGCCGAAACAAACTGCCATCCTTTCCAATACGGCAAGCTCTTGTTTATGCATAATGGCGGGATCCTGGCGTTTGGCCAAATCAAGCGCAAATTGGTGATGCACTTAGAAGACCGGTTTTTCCTTTTCATCCAGGGTTCTACCGATAGCGAATGCTGCTGTGCATTATTTTTGGACACTCTTGCCAAAATGGGCTTTGATCCGGACGACGAGAAAACCCAGTTCTCGCATAAAGTGCTCCGCGAGGCGCTTCTCCGCACAATTGAGCTTATAAAAAACTGGCAGGTTGAGCTCACATCGGAACCTCTGTTGATGAATTTCGCCGTCACCGATGGCGATAGTGTGGTGGTTTCGCGCTACATCACGTCGAAAACCGACGAGGCCGCGTCATTGCATTTTTCCACGGGCCTGCGTTTTTTCGAGTACGAGCCTGGTCTTTTCAAAATGGAGCGTCTTAATCGGTCGCAGGATGTCATTTTCGTGGCCAGCGAGCCGCTCACATTTGAGCGCGGCGACTGGACGTGCGTGCCTTCAAACACAGTCGTATCAATCACAAAAAGTAACACGGTACTTTTGCATCCGATCGAGGACGAGTTTTATAATGCGAAGATGTCAGGCAGATCTGCCGGCTTTGCTATGAGTAAGGGTCTTATTGGTGGCGTTCCCCAGAAAACAGAAACCAACAATGTCACTGAAACAGAAATGGAATCGCTAGTTTCCCACCTTCCACCTTTGGAAAGGGAAGGAAGACGCGTGCCCGAACTCCTGACCTGATCTTCTTAGGTCAATATTTGTGTATGTATATATATTTATTTATAATTATTGATGGAAGTTTAATTTATGGCTTCTACAGTGTGCGGAAATTCTAATGTGTCGTATGTATATGTGATATTATTACATCATTCGGGTGGAATGACCTTCATTAGCGTAATCTCGTCTCCAGCCACCCAGAATCGCGGCTGGGGGCCATGGCATGTATGTTCTAAGTGGCACTGTTTCTGGCAGTTTTCTCTTCTCTCAATCTCTCTCAATCTCTCTCTCTTCATCTCTCTCAATCTCTCTATTCTAAGACCCTTTGCTGGCTGCTCGGGTCAACTTGTTGGCGCTCAGCTCATCAGCAATGTCATGGTCCTCATCACTATCAGAAGAACTGCTGGACGAATCGTCGCTCAGTAGTGCTTTGTCATGGTGGTAAGCTTGCAATTGGTCGGTGACAAGCATGCCGCGCGAGTCGTACAATGAATGTGGCTTTTTGTATGAAAGCCCATCATCGTTTGGATCTATGTAGTCGTCGCCATCGTCGCCGTCATCGTCTTTCAAAGACATGTAGTCGTTTCTATCAAACTCGGTGTCGCCCTCATTTTCGCTAAACTCCTTCGCCTTGTTTTTGAGTGACGTCATAAACCCGCTGGACCCGGAGTTCGCTAGCTGCAGCGACATGTAGCTGGCAAAATGGTCATCGTCATCTTCCTCCGACTCGGACTCGTCGCTCGAAGTAAACTTTATGCTTTTTTTATTCTTCGGCTCGCCACGGTCCACCACATCAATATCTTCCGTGAATTCTTCCTCTTTATCAGGATTATCATAGCCACTACCAATAAGATCGTGATCGATCGTGGAATCAAGGTGTAAGCCGGAATCAAGATCGCCATCATCAATCAATTCGCCGGCACTCTCGTCAAATGTATGAGACCCTTCGTCATCGTCAACATCGCTTCCGCCAAGAATCGCGTTATATTTCTTGCGTGTATCATATAACACATGGCTGACGTAGTCTTCCCAAATCTCATCCTCGATTTTCTCGTCGATATACTGGCTGACGGTATTGATCGGATAAAGCTGAATGAATTTGACCACCTCCTCGGCAATCAACGTCAAATGGCCCATGTATCCTAATCTCAACCCACCATTTGATTCCTCGTAATCGTTGCAAAGTTTTTGGCCCTCGGTGATGCGCACGGTAATCTTGCCCGAATGGAAAATATCAATTGCCAATAACTTATTGAAACCAATATCCATTGACCCATTCAATACCTGCTGCACAATATCAAACACCACATTATGGAGGAAATTGTTCCAGGGGAAATTGAAGAACATGGAAAGAATATTGGAGATGATTTGAGTGTCGTATAATGCGATCTTCAAAAAATCGCCCACCACCGGCTGTTCTCTCATTTGCTCCTCGGTCAAGTTGGCGTTTGCATGCACTTCTTCCTCTTCTTCGTCCTCGAAATTTGACGAGTTTTCGTGCAAATTGGCATTGAACGAGTCAATCGTATCGTTATAATCGGCCTCTTCCGAACGCACTCTACGCTTCGTCTCGTGCTCGAATTTTTTCATCACCTCTTGCTCGGCATCAAGACTTGGCTTCAAGTTTTCTGCAGAAATATCGATCGCCTCATTATACTTGAACCCAACCGGGTCAATTTCTTTCAATTTACAACGAAGTTCATCACGCACTCTCACCACATCAAAGCCCTTATTATCATTTAGAAGCGCCATGTTCGAGCAATGCAAGAGCTCAGCAATCAACTCGCAGATCTTGAACCGCTCGAACCCAAGCGGCTCGATTTCACCAAATGTGGTTTTCAACGTGCTGTTTTCGTGCGTGTGCATTAATAAAGTGTTAAAGTCGCCGATACGCCCGCCAAATACCCGGAGCAAATGGCCCAAGTAAATTGGGTCACGGCCTGTAGGCGGGTGGCTTTCAAGCGTGATGTAGAGGACCGGAAGAATATCGTAGTCGGAATTATTTTTGCGGATAATCTCAATAATAATGCCCACACCATTTCCCAAAGAGTAGCCTCCCTGGAGCATGATATCGCAAAGTTTGGACATGATTTCATGCGAAACAAGTTCACGAGTCAACTCATTAGGTCCAATTGTCGAGTTATCGGTGGTTGAGTTGGCGGAGATTGTGATCAAGGCTTTTAAGAAATCGGCAGCACTAGACTGGCGGGCCAACTGGGCATCTAATTCGGCAGCAGTCGGGTTTTCAGCACTGTGCAATGCATCCACAAGTTGTGGAATTAAGCCTTGCAGCTGGAGGAAATCGATAATTCCCGTCGAGTTATCTGGCTTATCGGTGGAGATGAGTTTGAGCAAGAAGTCCATGAGTGGCGGATTGGCCAAATGGCGAGTGAATTTGAGCACCAACTGCGGCTGGTTTTCAATGAGATACGTCACCATTTCCTCGCACTTCATGTCCAACAAATGCTCCATGATTTTCATGAAATACGTGGCCAAATTGATCGACAATGGCGGCTCGAAGTCAAGAATCAGCCACAACTTATTGAGGTTCTGTGTCGACTCCATCACCGTATCTGTGAGCGACCACACATCCGCACTCAAAATCTCTGCTGCCAAAGTAGCATACCGCGTTCTACGTTCTTCAAACGTTTCTTTGGGCTCATCCTCATCCTCATCCTCCTCCTCCTCCTCCTCTTCTTCTTCTTCTTCTTCTTCTTCATTTTCATTATCATTTTCTCTATCTTTCTCAGCGGCAGAAGCGTTGAGATTTGAGTCCGGCCTTTCATTATCGCTGACTGAATCTGTCTCTTTTCCTGCCTCTTTTGTCGAGTTTTCTTTCGATTTCAAACCGTCTTTTTTCAGAGCATCCTGTTTCCCATCGTCGTTCAAGTTGAGCCGGCGCAAACTCTCGTCAAGCTCGTCGCCACTCAAGCTTTCCAGAATAAGAAGATCGGCAAGCAAATCGATCACACTGTCGTCACGCAAAAACTCCAATAACGGCGTGTTGTTGGACATCAATTCTTGAAGCAAGTCGCTTTCGTCAAGAAGTTTTACAAGCGTGTTTGCAGCAGTGGCGGCGGTTTTCTCCTCGCTGGAAACAGCATAGTTCTCGAGAATCGTCGAGATATTCGACAACGACGTGAAGCCGTTATTTAGTTTCCAGAATGACGAGGACATGATTTTGGATCAAATTTTCTCGTTCTTTTCCTTTTCCCTAGTCCTCGGTCGTTTCTCTCCTTGCTCGCTTGCTTTCTGTTTCTAGAAAATCAATGAAGTAAAAGAAAATGTATGTATATATAAAATGGCGATGGGTTCCCGAGTATCCACGAGGATATGACTGGCTGTTTTTTTCCGTAAGCAAAATGTGAAACCACCCAGATCCTCGGTTCTGGTAATGCGGTGGTCTTGATTTATATATATATTATAATATATATAAAGTAGTAGTTTGTTTTTTTTTGCTTAATGGGAAAATGTGTGGACGATGCAAGAATATGTCAGCACGGGTTCTGGTGCGTTGGAAAGCGAACGCGGAAGGACGGGAAACGTCCAATAAGTGGAAACGCTAAATAGGCAACGAAAAAAATACTTGATGAAATTTGGAGCCAAAAACTAAAATAAAAAAAGGTTGGGGTTGAGAAATACACCGACAAATTTAGATATGGGTGCAGTTTGTTTTGTGTATTCACGAACTGCTGGAATTTTAATTAGCCTTCTTTCTTTTTGTTATTTATTTTTCTTCTTTTCTTGATCCTTTTTTCTTTTTTGTTATTTGTTTCTTTTCTTGTTCTATATTTTGCAGGCAGCACTGAGGGTCGATACTCGCTGAGTTATGAGTTGGCGAGAATCTGGCCAGCAATTCTACTAGAGAAAGGAGATTAATACAGCAACAATAAATTAAAGATAAGCTAGAATCCCTTTGATGTTTTTTTTTTCAATTTTATATTCATATTTAAGTTTAGGATTTAAAAAAAAAGTGGTTAATGTTATAATAAAAGGCACGGCAGCAAACGAAACGAAAGGATTAGAAATGAGAAACAGCTGCGAGGATCGGCCTCGGGCATATCTTATGTGCAGGATTTTTCTCTTTGCCTCGGCGTTGCAACAGGCGCTTATTTCTGATTCCCTGTTAGTCTTAATTAGTAATAAGTATAGTTATGTATTTGCGTATCTTTGATTGTAAAATAGATTCACAAAGCATGAAGGCCAATTTCTTGCTTAGAAGAATATTCCTTATCAATGGTTGGGCAAAGTTGCCGGAACAGTTCTGTGCGTTGAGTCGCGACGGTTTTTTTTTTTTTTTTATTCATTTTATTTTTAACTCTTAGCTCAACAAAGGTGGCCTCGATAAACTTCGAAGACTCATAACTGAGATAATAGGTTTTCATATAAATATATAATATTATTCACAAAGATAAGAGAAGAATAAAAAACAGAAATTGACTTCTTAGATCTGGATTTCATTCCAGGCCCGGGCATCGAATTTCTATACCCCTGTTTTTTGGCCTTGCTGCTTTAACTTACCTCCGGATTTATCAAGCGGGGGACGATGGAAGAGGCAGTGCGCTTGGAATTTGGGGCCACGCGACCAACTGCAGTTTGCGGGAGCCGGCTCAAATCTGAGATTCAACTCAACGGCCTTGGAGGTGTATGGATGTCGTTAACACGATAAATGTCGCACTACGATGGTGGAAGGAAAATACATCTACAATCACAAATCTCCGTTAATTATCGTAGGCAATTTTCCGATACGATGCAACCAAAACAGCATCCAAAAGAGAAGGAAGGGGAGACGAAAGTCAAATTCATATGATAAACTACGGGAAGGTGAGATATGTTCAATTTTGCCCAAGAAAAGAAAGATTTTGAATATGATAGGACGGGCCAGAAGTTTCGCAGCTGCGATCACGAATCTCCGTCGATTGTCGTAAGAGTATCTAAAGTGAGACGCAATACTGGCTACAGTACGCGGGCCAGTGCTGAAGTTCAACAGTCGGGTTTTTATAACAGCAGAACCAAAAAAAAAAAAGAAAAAATATTAAAAGCTCGAAGTTAAAAAATTGAGTAAGTATTTCATACTCCTATAATTTCAAAAAAGAGATAACAGCAATTGTGTATTTTTGAAAAGCATAAATGATCTCAGTTGAAGAAACATTCGCATGAACCTGAACCATCAAGTAAAAATTTGTGGATGTCACTCTAGCTTCGATTCAACAAAAGCAAAATATTTTTGCAGTCCTTGTTCATAAGAGGAAATTACAGAGAATATCGCTTTCGCATAATAAGTCAAAATATCACATGTTAATCAAAATTATCTCGTGTCATCTCTAATTGCCTTTTCTTTGACTTAATTTTCTTTACTGACAAACACTCAAGGTGCCTCACAAAAAAAAAAAAAAAAAAAACCTCCCGCGAGCCTCACATGCAGGCACACCAGAAACGACTTCAGAAATTTCTTTCACTAATCTCGAACGTCTAAAATCCACCGAACAAAAAACCACCACTAAAAATGTTGAAATCCATGTTTATGAGTGGTGCTCGCCACCTTTCGGTTTCTGCGCCACTCAGGTCTGCTGCTGCAGTCTCTGCGGCCGCCTCTGTGTCAACTCCAGCCTCCAGCAAAAAGTCAGTGCCAGATTTGAAGTTGATGAAATTTGACTCGAATGGACTGAAAGATTTATACGCCATTTGCAAGATCCACAACATGCCCTACTTGGTGACTAAGGGCGACAAGCTTATTTTGCCATATAAAATCAAAAACCACAATGTAGGCGATGTTTTAAAGCTCGACCGCGTGGTTACCCTCGGATCTAGAAACTTCACATATAACGATGATAAGGGAATCCCCCAAAATGCGTTTTCCTTGACGGCCACCTTGACGGAAATCACCAGAGAGCCTCTTTATCACGTGTACAAAAAGAAGCCTAGATGTAGAAGACTCAAAACGCTTGACGTTGAGCCTTACCAGACCCATTTGATCATCAACGAGTTGAAGTTGAACTAGCATTGTAAATAGTTAATGTATATTATCGGACGAAATGACTTATGTGTATGTAGAAGGGCGATAACTTTAAATCTACTTGTGCTCAGAGAATGAGGGATGCGCTCACCGTTGTGCTACTTTCTTACTGGGGTTATTCTTGATGATTTCGCTGAGTCTGGTTTGACAGAACTTGAAATCTTTATCCACCTTCATGAAGTCGTGATCCAACAACTCAGCAGCGGTGGGCCGCTTCTCGGAATCAATCGTGAAGCACTTGTTCAAGAAATCTTTCGCCTCCTGGCTCACATCCGCAGGGATTGGGGGCGCCAATTTGGTTTTTCCTAGCTTGTATATCGCACTCACCACTGCTTCGTTTGACCACGGTCTTTGCCCAGCAAACATCTCTAGCATCACACATCCGAGCGACCAGATATCCACCTTCGCACTGTATCCCTGTTTCTTTTCTTCGACCATGCTATGGATGACTTCCGGTGCCATCCAGAACACTGTACCCTGCATCGACATCTCGGCATTGTTACTATAAATATCCTGTGATTTCTTAGATATTCCAAAGTCGGAGATTTTGCAAACTCCGTCAATCTCAAGAAGAAGATTATCTGCCTTCAAGTCACGATGAAGAATTCCATTTTCATGGAGATACTTCAAACCTTCTAAAACTTGCCTTGTAATAAACTTGACCAATGGCTCATCAAATTTACCATATGTCTTAAGACACGAAGAAATGGACCCACCAGCAACATACTCCAAGAACAAACTGTATGTTTGTTTATTCTGTTCGAATCCCAAATACTGGACAATGTTGAGGTGGTCCAAGTCCTTCATCGTCTCTACCTCTTTATGGAATGCATCTAAACCGTCAGAGCTGGCCTTTGTGCTATCCGTCACATGAACTTGCTTCACTGCCAACATCTCACCAGTTGTCACATTAAGCGCCAAAAAGACAGAACCAAAGGATCCACGGCCAATAAGCTCACCTTTAACCCATGCAAATTCCTCGCAAGACGCATTGGCAATCTTGCGGATTCTACCCACAATTCCTTTTTCAATATCATCGGAGGTGACCTCAACAACCTTCTGGCCCCATAATTTCGTGTTTGCCCTAGTAAGAGCACCACGTACGGTTTGCATAGTTTCTTTTCGAATTGGTTTCCCTGAATCAGACTCTTTCACAGCCTTTTGACTCGCCAAACGCTTTTTGTATGCTTCATGTGCCACAACCCTGATTGTCTTCATCCGACGACGAAGACGCGGCCCGTCTCCATAAAACACCTGATCATCAGGCTCCTTCTCGGGATGAACAGGCGAGATATTTGCATTGGAAAAAGTTCGCGAGATCGGCGGTTTTCGCAAAGTCGGTTTAGATGCTTCAGCTCCAGCAATAGAAACAACGTTTGGGGAGTCAGGGTAGGCATCGATGATGGGTTTGTCCAAGATTGTATTGGGGAAGTATCGTTCAAGGTTGTCATACACTTCATCAACCGAAGGTCTCATTTCCATCTTATCATGCTCCGATACCAAATCGTTTATTCCCATTGTTGCGGCAGAGAGAGATGGTTTGCTCACGGGCACTTCTTTCACCGGCAATTTCGGAGCTCTGGTTTGAAGAGGCTTGAAAAAGACATCGTCATCATCATCGTCGTCGTCGTTATCACCATCTTCGTCGCTATTATTTGCACTTGGATGAGAGGGTAGTTCAAGACTCGGAGCGTCACTAAAGTCGAATGTTTTAGCACCAATATTCAATGTAGACGCGCCAACTTGTGAGCTGCGGAAGGAATCGATACTATCATTGGACAAGTGATAGACTTCTGAGCGATTTGAGCCCGACAGAATACTCAAACTTCCGATACTCTTTTTCACTTTCAAAGAATTCGAGGCAGTAGGTGGCGGAGGAGGAGCCTTCCGGCGAGCGACAAAACTTGCACTTTTTTCAAAATCCAGCGCAGAAGAGAGGGCGCGTGTGGTCCTGGTCCCAGACCTGGACCTTATTGTTGTGGGCGAAGAAGCAGCCTTCTCATCTTTAAGTGCATGAATAGTCGAGGCCGAAATGGGCGAAACGGACGAATCTGTTACTGACAGCGAGTAGATATTGGGGATCAAGCGTGGCGCCTTATTTTCTGTAGGATTCATTCTTCTCTTATCAAAATCTATTTCCCGCCCTTCTCTTCGAACAATCGTAAATGAGCTGGGTGAACCACTGGGCTTATCACGGGAGTCAGCTTCAGAGGATATAACGGGATGGGAAGTATTGATGAGAGGGAGTCCACGTTTATTAAGAGCGGGATTGGCGGCATTGACCTGTTGTAATCGCTTCAGTTGGGGCATGGAAAGATTGATGGGATATGCCCCATGAGGAACACGTTCCAGTGATCCCAACAGCGACAACACGGGCCGCTCGATATCTTTGGAAGGCTTGCGCGGCGGTTTGTTCATATCCTTAAAGTTCATATAGTCCATGCCTTTATCGTTCGAATGTTGGAGCAAATATTGCGGTGTTTCTGGATACATTTTACCACCCGCCAGAGTATCAAAAGATTTGGAATCAGATGATGTGCTGGAGAACGTGCCATGGCGATCTGGAGAGCGGAAACTCTGTTCAATCTTCAATTTTGACACTAGGCCTTGCAGCAATGCCGAAAGCAACAATTCATGCGGAAGAGCAGCACCACACTGTGAGTCAAAATCGGTTAAGTGGTATGTAATCTCGCCGATATCAAGCATATCGAGTTTTTGGATAAACTTGCTGCGCAACAATGCCATGTCTCCTAGTAGTTTGGCTTCAAGTGGGAAAGGCACAAAAGAATGGTTATCGCGAGTGAGCAAAATCGTTGTAATCACATCTTCACTGGTCTCTCTTGGCAGAGGTAAAAAGTCACGATCAAATACATCCTCAAGACTAAGACGACGGGCCAGTTTGAGACTTGCCGTCATACCGCCATTCGCTGACTGTTCATCAGCATTGATCACATTAAAACTTTGTAATGAATTGGGGGATCTGGCAGAAGTATCTGCTGACTCTAATTGTAACGAACTCTGAGATCCTCTATTCACAATTTCCGGTGCTTTTGGTGCCGCGGAGTCAGTTTTCTTATGTAACAGAAATCCACTGCCCATGCGTTTATGGGAAAACTGCTTGCTTGAGCCTGGATTCGATTGCACTTGTTTGACAATCCCTGCAGCCTTCTCACCACCGTATTTGCGCAATGTGCTCAAAATACCGCTTTTCTTAAACCCAAGATTGCTCAGACCCAGCGATGCCTCACCGGCCGGTTTGCTCCCAGAAGAAGTAGGAGTCAGTACATCTTTGTTACTATCACTAGATGAGAGACGTGCGTGTTTGCGGAAAAACTTGCCGTGCTCCTTAGCGGGTTTTTGCGGGGTTCCCAAATCAATGTACGAAAATGGCCGTTGCTTTGTTGAAACTGCAGGAGTGGCAGACTGAGCCCAAAGCGTCGAGGATGATTTCCTATTTTCAAGCTTACTGTATGGATCCAAATCAAGATACGCCAGCTGTTGCAGCAGCAGTAACAGCAGCAAAAATGGTGGTACCGTCCCTGAACTTGCCGAGTTCGCCGAGTTTGCCGAGTTGGCAGCAGCAATATCTTCAACCCCCAGCGTTTGCAGCAAAAGCGCAATAAACCGGCCCACAGTCTCCGAGTCTCCATCTGCACCTAAAGTTTGGCTGAGTTGGCGCCATACGGCCGAGCCGGCGTCATAATTGCCCAATTCCAAAAAACGGTTTCCCGAGATTTCGTTGCGGCGGAACGTGTTTTTCCATGTCTCGGAAAACCCATTTGTATCGAGCCACAGAAGCACAGATTCCATGCCCCAACGAGTCAGCGAATTTGCAGTATTTGCCTGTGTGCTCATGACATAACGCACAAATCTTTGTTGTTGTTGCTGGGTTTGTGCTGAGGTTAATGTCGATGAAGAAGCCAGCGAAATTGCCGATGATTGAGAATCCTGACGATCATGTTTGGGCGGATATGCTGGAAATTTTTGGGCCAGATTTTGATTTTGATTTGTATTTGTGTTTATGTTGTGAAAAGGCGGCGTGGCTGAGAGAGGGTGTGTTTTTGCATTTGCTGGGGCTCCTGTTGAAGCTTTGACACCAGATTCAGGAAGCGCAATCAGACTCAGACTATATTCGTAAGTGCCGATGATCTGGCCAATTGGATTTGAGCCAAGCAGACTGGCAATCAGTTTTGGCGGCAGTGCTTGTGGCATGTTTACAAATGCGCCAGTCGCCAAAGATTCTGGTGCTAAAGATACGTCTAAAGGCATAGATTCAGGAATGTTTAAGTTGGCAGTTTCTGCATTTTCTGTAGCAGCAGCAGCAGCAGCAGCACTTTTATCAGCATCAAGATTACTCAGTTTGCGCTCCGATTCAGTTGTGAATTGAGTACGTGCAGGCGAAACCTGAAGCACAGAGGCATCCGCCGCCGAAAAGCTAAACAGATGAGGGATTAAATCCGAGGGAAGCAGCAGAAATGCCGCTTTTTCCAGCACCAAAGGCGCAGTTTCCGACGGACTTTCAATCTCGCTTGCCGGTTTTAGCCCTGGTGAGGACAGTCCTGTAGAAGGACAGCTACTGTGGCGTTTTCCGGCGGCAAATTGACTTCGAACACGACTCACGGACCGTGAGAGCGGTTTCGAAGCGTACAAATCCGGCAGCGGCTCGCTTGCATGCGGCGAAAAATCCAGCAGAGTTCTCAGCGGCAACGAAGGGCGCATAACCCCTTTCCCGAGTGAGTTAGAGCCGGTAGAAGCGGGCGAGACCAGGGCCACTGGCGGTGAGGGCGAATGTGGGCGTAAACTGGCAGAATTTTGCCCAGAAAAAGCTGGCGGCTCCAGAAACACAAAACCATCGGGACTGGAGTCCGAGCGGGGTGCAGCAAGGCGTGGCGGGTGTGTTTGGCGCTGCACTAAATCGTCAGAAACCACCCGGAGACCGTGGTTTTGGGTGCGCAGGCCCGGGCCTGGATTTCGCAGAACTGGTGTTTCTGGCGGTACACGGATCCGGTTGGCGTCGTAGGTGACGGAGTTCCGTTTGGCCGGCGTGTGCATGAACGGAAAAAGGCTGGAAAAAGAAGACACAGATGTTTTAAAATTTAAGCTTTTTTTAATCTCTTTTTTTCCTCCCCACTTTTGCGTGCTATTTTAGTGTGCCGAGACGTGTTGTTATGGTGGTGGATTTCGCGGGGCCACACTTTAGGGCCAGGCTTTGGGGCCAGAAAGAATAAAGTGAGGTAAAAGCCTGTGGAAAAAAGTCTACTACACGAGGAAAGTTTGGAAAAGTAGCATCTTTTTACACTAATTATATAGTGAATAATATATAAGTAAAGTGAAAAAAGCAAAATTCTCGAAATATGGTAGAAATATCCCGGGGCTTAAATTATATCTTCTCCTGCTGAATTTAGGGCCAGAGGCCCCGTCGCGCACCCCCTCGGCTTCGCGGGCCACCTAAAAAAACACTACATAGTTACCAGACCGTGTCTGGCCCTAAAACGTAAATACAGTATTTCTAGTACTTTCGGATCACTTTGAGTATCAAGAAAAACAGGATAAAAAAAAAAAAAAAATCCGGGCAATGCCATGCATCAACCGCCGCATCTTGTCCAGGATATCTTGGCCAATCTCCATTTTCTCCGCAAATCGACTGTTCGCCTGCTGCAGTTTGAACATGTCTTAACTCAAACATGGTCCCAACTTTTGCACCTTCTAGCACCTCCAGAACATAGCCAAACTTTTGAAATCTCGTGCTCTGCATTTCTGCCGCTTAAATTGAACGTATATACCGAGAATTTGCCGGCAAAACTCGGGGAAATCGACGTTACATACACGCAGGTGCTCCATTTTGTAGAAAATGGACCAAATCACGTTTCTGGGTCTGATTATGGGGCTCGTATTTTGCAAACAAATCAATTTTTACAGGAAAAACATGATATTGAACGTGTTCCGGGGCTTTTACGCCGCGATCATGCCCAGGTTCTCGCGTCGTTTTTGGATTTGGTGCTGCTTATAGCCGATTCTCTAAATCGGGCCGAAAATGAGCTTATGGATTATTGTTGCCGGTGTTTTGTATACGAGGCTGCTTCCACGAAAAACAGTGGCCTTCAGCTTGCGGATGGTGACATTGATACGGAAAAATTGGTGCTGGCTATTGATAATTATACTGGCCCTATTTCGGGAAACGGCCACACTTTTCCGATACCCGGAAACGGCCTTTCACCAACACAACCTTTAAATTTCCAATGCTCCGATCCACATTTCAAAAAATTGTACCTGCTGTTCCTCCAGCTCGCACTTCATAAACGGGCCCCAGAATCGTATGAGGAAATATGGCCTTATGCCAATGTTATGCTAATGTTATATAAGCAAATCACGGCGACTGAGGCGTTTCTGCCTGCAGATGAAACCCCAATGGATGCAAGAATCATGGATTTTCTTTGCGGCTCAGAGTCTGTTGCTGGAATCATTTCTCCTGCACTTCGAGAATATGCATTGGAGGTTCTTTTGATGGATACAGAGGGCGAAAATCGGGAAGAAATACCGCAACAAGCCGCCTGGGATACAGAGGAAAGTTTATCGCCACAATCGCCTGTCTCACAAGCATTCACAAAACCAGAGCTCTTGGCGCTCGTGGCCGATTTTGAAACGGTGGTTTCCACATTAATTGAGTACGATCGGCAGATCGATTCTTCGTTACCTAAAACGTTCCGCAATTACATTTGCCTTACATACCAGGAATTTCCTGAACTGGCCACCGAGGACGATTTCCGTTTCATCGATACTGTGGTCACTACGATTGCAGCAGTGGTGGATTATGTGGCTTTGGACGAGTACTCGGAACACGATACTATCGGTGCAATTCTTCTTGGAATTGGAGATATTCAAACCTGCTTACTGGAAATCCTGGTGCTGCTGACTTTGCTCATGCGGCTTGCAATTTCGGATACGGCAAACGCCATTTCATTTGCTACTACGTGTCTCCGCAGATGGAATAGGAAATTGTTAGTTGCAAGACAATTGCGTGTTATTTATGAAGAGGAGTACGTCCCACGAGCACAACGCAAATTGCTTCGACACGCGTTTCTGAAATGGCGCAATAAGGACACAACTTTCCGCCAACTTCAGGCTGAAGCCAGTCTTTACTGCAAGAAAAAACAATTGTCTCATCATTTCAATACTCGCTGGATCAAGGCCATGCTCCGCACTATAGAGATGCACCAGACAATGGAGCGTTTCCAATTGGCAAAACCAGTTAGCGTATGGAAAACGAAACTTGAGCAGTCTCGTGAATTGTCATTGCAACTGGATTCTCATCATAATTCCAAGATTTTAGCAAAAGGATTGCGTGTTTGGATCCTGCAGTGCGAAAAAGTGACTGATCTTGACTTGACCGCTACAAAGTTGGGCCATCAGATTAGAGCAGGCCTGGATAATTTACTCAAATTGAAAGTTTGGCAATGTTGGAAACAGGAACTTAATCGACAGGTGCCCAACAATAACCTGGAAGTCACGTCGTCGTTATCTGAAAAATTATCCATTCTTAATCAACAGTATCGGTCATTTCTCCTTCGAAAGTATGTGAATGTGTTGATTTCACGGTCTGCCAACCAAAAGGCATTGGTGTTGTTTGAAAACACTAGGGACAGATTTATAAAGCAACGCTTTTTTGGTGTTTTGCGGGCCAAAAAACAGTTGTCAAACATAAGAGATCTTGTCATACAAGAGCGCAACTTGACCTTGAAAAAATCGGCCTTTGAATGTTGGTATGATCAATTACGCAGCAAGACTTTAGCTGACAGTAAATCGAGGCAATCTTTGCTTGAGAAATACTGGAAATTATGGCAATTGAAGGAAAACGAAGCCAGGTTCAAGGAAGTGCAGGTCACCAAATTAACTCAAACGTATTTTAAAAAATGGCTTCTTCGGCACAAAAGTTTATCTTTAATTCATAAGACAGATGTCGAAACTACACACACGGCCTTTTCGAAATGGAAAAGGAGAATACTCAAGGTCTTTAACGATGAAGAAATTGCAGATATTTCCCACATCAGATCTGCCACAGGAGAAAGCCTCGAGATTTGGAGGTCGAGAATGGCCACTAATCATGAAACGGTAATAGTGGCGGACCTCAATTTCCAAAGAAAGTTCTTTAACAAAATATGGGCCAGCCACTTGAAAACAAAAGACGATTTTATAAAAGCAGACCAGTTTTTGGGCAACAGTCTCAGTCTTGCTGATAGGCTTGATATGAAAGCATCTTTGAAAAAATGGCAAGATGTGTATCTCACGAGATACGAAAGAGAGGCCAGTGACGCACTCACATATTTCCAAACAGAGGTGAGAAATGCCGGAATTCTGGCGGTGTTTTTCAAGCACTGGAGGAAAAAGCACCAGAAACTTAAAAAACACAAAGCCGTGCTTGAGAAAAATCTTCAGTTCTTCAACAACACCAATATCTTGAAAAGTGAGTGTTTGATGCATTGGATTGACGTAAGTCGAGCAAAGCATAACGCTTTGGAAGAAAGTGCTGAATTCTATAGAACTTTGCTCCACAAAAGGTATTTGTTGGTATGGTACGAGAAGTATGTGACAAAATCAAGATACTTATCGGAAGTTGCAGACGAGCTTGTGAATAAGAGGGAATACAATCAAATGGTGGATCTTTTAAGAAAATGGAATCTTACCTTCACCAAGAATGTGCGGCGAAATCAACAGACGTGTGAGATGTTTGTTGAGAAATGGGAGAGAAATAACTTGAAGTCACTTTTTGAATTATGGGTGTTTAAAGCCCAGAAAAAGATGGCAATGGAAGATGATTATGCGGAAGCAAATACTACGTTTGGCAGCAACACATCACCTCTTTCAAGAAAGTTTATTGGTTCAGGTGCATCGCTCGAGTATTTGGATGGTGAAAGTTATTTGAATACTCCGGTGAAAAAACAGGTGTCGAGACTTCCGTTCACTCCTGCAAAGACAAGCACGAGCCCCACCAGACTACAAGAAACGAACCAGAAGATGAAATCTACTAAAATGGACGCGTTGACGAACCGGTATAAGTTAGCAAAGGGCGAGCCCAAGGACTATAAATCAAAGCTTTTCCGCTCAGACTCTACGGTGCTTCCGCCTCCTTCTATAACAAACAGTAGTCCATCGGCAAGATTGCCCATACGACCACCTCCTGCACCAAGATTTGAAACATATTCCGCCCAAAATCCTCGCCCTGAAGCCACATCGTCGCCCGAAATTTCAGTTCTTTCAGGCCAGGAATCAGAGGATCGGGTGATTGAAACGGCGAAACGACTCCAAAGAATTAAGCCGGTGGTGATTCCGCAAAATAGCCCTTCGTCAGAGATTCGGTTGTCACCGATAAGCAAACTTAGGGAAAGGCTTCAGTCACGCACTGGTGCACTCAAAAGCCTGTCCGATGTTTTCTGAACTTAGAGCTCATCCTGCAAGTGTGATCTCTCAACACGGTCCTCGAATTGATCGATTTGCTGGTTCACCAGGTCCTGGATATCCTGAGGATCGATCTGCATCTCAAGGTGGTTTTCGTATTCGCTGGACAAGACTTGTTCAAGCTGGGCCTGTTCCAAAACTGGGTCAGTGTCAAGAATAGTGGGCATCGGGTCACGTGCAGTCCGTTTATAGATGTGCAAGTAGTTTTTCAACACAATTGAATTGGTAAGTACCAGCTTAAGCGTTTTCCACTCGCCGTGTTGGGCCTCGGCCCAAATGTGCGCAACAAACAGAGCACGGGCTTTTTCGTTAGTGACAAGAAGCTGGACCAAACGCAATGGAGCATGTAAATTGACACCAGCAAATGCAGGCACCAGGTCGACAAGGTCCCAATGGGCCGGGTTGTAGATAATAAGGTCAGATGCAAGAGGTTCTTGCATGTTTTTGTGGGTGATCAAGTAGTCGACGTCATTCCAGATTTTGGCCAACGCAAGCTCAGATTCCGTTTTATCGTAAACAATATTGGCGCGGTGGAGTTCCAGGAACCGAGTCACGCCGGTCATACAAGCAGGCACGTCGATGTGCACTGTTGTGATTGTCGAAGAAGAAGCAGGAATTTCCGCAAGTATAGTATTTAAGTGGGAAATCGCCTGGCCACCGGGGTAGTTGTGGCTGGACGCAAACGCCATAAATGACGAGATTGCAAGGGAAACAACCGTGCTGCCCACCATCAACACAAAGAGAAGTTTGTATGCTACCAGCACCGCAGTTTTCTGCCATACACGAGCAAATCCATGGCCGGCCAATAACGTGAATACGGGGCCGACATAAACAATAAAGCGCCACTCTTTGTGGGGCTGCAACGACATCACCAGAACAAAAAGAATCGCCGAAATCGCCAAGATACGCAACGAATTGCGGGCTGGATGTGTGACCACCAGTCCTGATTTTGGCGTTTCACGATGCTGGGGTGCTGGATCGGCCAAAAAGCCGAAAAACGACAAGAAAAGCACGTGTGGCGGCCGGAAAAAGTTGGGGATATATTTGGCAAAATACGCCCCGTATGGCTCAACGCCCCATTGCACGGATTTTCCTTGCACCACATTGAAGATAAACGCCTGGATTTCAGGAAGACAAGGGGCGGCCCAGAAGTACGAGTCTACGGAATAAGATACGGCCAAACCGACTATGGAGCCCACGGCCAACATGAAAACGGCCTGGAACACATTGCACTGGCCAAAACCTAAGGACAGCACGAGGGCTATAATAGAAGCGAAAACACCGACTTCCAACCGGAAAACGGCGCCGCCAAATGCAAGCCAAGTTAAGCCGCTGAGATCTCCCACCACGATTTTGCTTAATCCGAGATTCACGAGCGGTAAAACCACAAAATTAGGCAATGTGCGAGATGCATAAAAGAGCACGTGGAACTGCGCCATAAGCAAAAAAGTGAAGAACGCTGGGCCCGAAGAGGTTTTCGAGCGCTTCACAAGCGAACTAAGACTTTGTCTTAATTGGCGCAATCCCCACACATTTGCCACTGCCAAAACACCACGTGCTATAATCTGCACATGGATTTGGGTGGTTCCAGCGGCAACAAGCGGGACACCCACGACAAATTTATAGATAAAATCGACGATTTTGACCACGGCGGCAATGACCAAACTGCCCACAAAAGTCCGCGGAACGACCCCGGGAAAAGTGGTGTGATCGTATTTTTCCAATACCAGCGGCGGATATACGCCGTGATTAACGATATCGTGAACCGCCTGGATCGTGAACGATTCCTCAACTTTCGTGTATGGTGCAAGGAGCAAATGGCCAGCAACCACTGCAAATAGAACAGCATCGAGCATCCATGCGTGCTTCATCCTGCTTCCTTATTGTTATTGTTATTGATTATGCGGTGGACTAAGATAAGAAAAAAATTAGGACGATAAAATTTGACATTTGGCTGTGGTCCGGCCCAGCTCTTCCTGCCGGAATATTTATCGGTATACGCAGTCTACTGAGACGCGGATCCAAGTTCCGGTACAACGATCGCGTTGGGTGAAAGCCATTGCTTGATGCGGCTGTTCCTTTTAAAATTTGAGAGGCCGCAGGGTAAGTTTCGTGGGAGAGGAAACCAGAAATTTACAATAAAAAAAAGTGGTCAAGCAAATTTCGTGAAATTTTCTGTAGATTTAAATTCAGTGGGAATGCATGCACTGAAAAAGCAGTGAAGAAAAAGCGATAAATAACTACTTCATTCCCAAGCTCGAATTGCTCGAGAAAGTTGACGAAACTAGTCAGATTTTGGAAATCTTCTTGGGGATTCACTTTTGCACAAAAAAAAAAAAAAAAATCACAATCTGAGTTGTTTCGAGAGTAAGAAAGTCGCTGACCACGTCCCGCGGTGTCATTTGAAATGTTAACTAACCTGAATTCATCGCTGTACAGTGAGTTTTGGAATCAGTTAGTTATAAAATTTGTAAAACCCTCAGTCCAGCATTAAACATTTGCAATATATGCAAAAAAAAAGGGGCCGTTAGAAGATCTTGAAGAAGAAGTTGCTTCGTAAACTTTTAACGAATAGACAACCGTTCAGTCAAAGCTGCAATTTGCGACATAATTCCGTCATATTCTCCCGTCATTGAAGAAACTGCCCACCAAGTCTTGAAGGTTTCTTGAGACACTTCATTTTCTCGCCTACTGAAATCATCAAAGCTTAGGTTATGGAAACCTTTATGAATTTCATGCGCAATGAAGCTTATCATTAACACAGGCAACTGTGCTACCAAAGCGTCGGAGATACAAAGTTTGTGGAATACGATAAGCAGAATCCTGAATATCTCAAAAGGCAAATCGTAGACTTCTCGTGATAAGTCCTCATCAGTCAAACTTTTGGGGATTCGCTTGTAGGACTCTATTATAATACTGCAAAAGTCTGAAAAAACCACCGATATATTGACGATGATCTCTTTTATTTTTTCTGGATCCGCTTTCAAGCCATTCACAAAGAAGTCGCAATTCAATGCTTTCGAGGCCTTAACGACGCTTTTAAGGGTCATAGAATCCTTATTCTTTTCGAACCCATCGATCTTTTCTGAGTCGCTAGCGGGTAGTTCGATGTCACAAACGATCGCCCTCATAATCTTATTCACCAAACTAGTCTTGACCGATGCTGGACTCAAGGATGTCAAATTCATCATTCTTTTGATAATATCTATGAATTTGTGAAGGGAGTCAGAGTTGGGCACATCTAGATTTCTCTCTTCTGCCTGAAGGGATGCGATAAAGTTTTGCAAATTCTCACGAAACTCAAGCTTATCTTCACAAGAAAGTTCTTTGTTTGAGGCTAGAGTTAACGGAAAACTTACGAGCAAAATCACAAGATATAAGTGTAGATATGGCTCTTCAAAAGATACTCGGTCCAGGAGA
>JAJMKX010000036.1:0-32074 GCA_030569435.1 Metschnikowia koreensis | reverse complement strand
CGCCAGCTCCTGCGCTGTAAGACGACTGGTCGCCCAACAATTCGGAGTCAATGGCAATATCGTCTTTTTTGCCGTCATCAAGTTTCACTTTTTTTGAGTGGTGGTCGCCGTAGGCGGATGGACTATCTCTTTTTTCAACCATGTTCACGTGCTATGCGGGCTTGAAGCGGGGATAATGTTTTTTTTTAGATTGAGGGAAGAAAAAAAGTGGGTTGGCGGCTATTTTTTTTTCTGGGCCAAACGGGTACAAAAGCAACAAGGACTAGGCGTCAGAATAATATGTATTATTCTTGCTTTAGGGGGTGAACAGACGTTTGGGTGTGTTTGTTTGGGTGGACGTGTTGCAAAATATTTGTTTTTGTTTATCAAAACGTGATATCCAAAACGTGATTAGGGAAACGTGATTTGGGCAGAAACGGGGGGGATGTTGACAAGTCACGGGGCAATGTTCACATGTTTTTCAGGTGATGTCGCGAAAAAAGGGTTACCCGGCTCATGAGCAATGCCCGCGAAGAGAGAGAGAGAGAGAGAGAGGGGGCGAAGGGGAAATAGTGTGATGTGTGCACTACCGACTCATAAATGGCAATAGAAAAAGCAACAGGTACACATCGACCAGATACGAGATATGGCAAAAAATTAACGGTGATGATGAAACTTTGATTTTGAATTCATGTAGTCTATGAAGGATGTAAAAGAAAAACAGAAAAAAAAAACTGCGTGTGGGTAAAACAATGGCTCTCCGTAAGACGTCAATGGATGTGCGAGGTTTACTGTTTGGCCCAAAGAGTTGAAGTGTTAAATCACATGAAATACGTATTTTCTTCTTTCTTCTGATCATTTTGTGGCCTCTCTTTCATTATTAAATAGGGAATATAAATTATTCCACCTTTTTTTTGGCGTTTTGTGTCTCCTTGATTTTTAATATGAAATGAGGTTTCGTAAGAAGTGTGAAATTTTCAGAAAAGAGCGACAAAGAGTAAAAGTTTCCAAGAACTACTGATGGAGCTTCTTTGAGACTGTTTTTTTTTTTTTTTTTTTTTTTTTTTTTTTCACTACATTAAAAACACTGTCTTTAGGGTTGAACTCGATGGAATAAAGGTTTGGACTTTAGAAGTGTTTTCTTTCAAAATTAGGGTCTTATCATAAACTTCAGAACAGCCCCAGCTTCTGGTGGCGAGCTTTGCAACCATCGGCCAAAAACAAGAAATTGCCATAATTTTTTGACAATCAACACCACTTATTTTGCTCTTAAGCAGTCATCGATTACGGCTTTCATACGAGTGTCTGGCGTTATTCTTTATAATATGAACTACGATTTTAAAGATAAAAGACATTCAAAAATGCTTTTTACGGGTAAACGTCTGTTAAAGGGTCTCTCGCTTATGGATCGAGGGTGCGCACGTGGACCCAAACTCCGAATCGGCGAGGAAAGCGAATGGCTAATGGCAACTTTGAAGAACAATATCCTCAAGAATTAAAAAAAAAAAGCGAGAGGGACAAAGCACGTAAAGAAAGGAGCGAGCTTTTTTTATTTCCTCATCCTCTTTTAGTAAACTCAAATAAGAAGAATGTCCCGAATCCGTAGGAGTTATATTAATTACGAGGTCGTCTGAAATTTGAATGTTACAGAATGGGTTGCGGGGTACCCCTTGAAATGACACTTGCTTTCTGAATTTTTTGGAAGTTTTTTTTTTTTCATTTAGTTTTTGGTTTTTTTTTCCCGAAGTTTATTAAAAGTCAAACAGCAGAAAGGCAGCGCACAATTACTAAGATGGATGATACAATAAAACTGATTGCCAGGTGTGACCAGGAAATCAAAAGCCTTTCTTTCGGAAAACCACGCCATGCATGCATATCGCCACCGTGCATGACCACCAAGACATCGTAAGCGCATATTATCCCCGGAACCTGAGTCCGCAACAGACACCCGCACACCTCAGTTTCTAGCAAAAAAAAAAAAGAAAGCCCACGAGGTGCTAACCACAAAAGAAGATGGATAGCAAAGTTGATTGTAAAGCTTTAATTTTAATAGAAGTAAGAAAAATCCAGGATGTTCATTCTGAATACCTGTAATTTGTCGTATTGTATTGTAGTGCTGAATCTGGCCCGACCGCTTGGAAGAGTATGTGCAGGAAAAACAGAAAAGAATACCGGAGTGCATGCTCCCAGAATACATATTCTCGTCATAACAAATGTTTACACATTCAACAGTATTACGCGACAGATGAAGCAAAAAAAAAATAAAGAATTGCCCAAAAAATCTAGATTTGAAGGTTCGAGGCCTCCCAAACCGGCTTAAAACAGGGCTTCATTACATTGCACGCAAACTTGCCGGACTCAAGTACGGACGGACCACGCTGGCCCTTGCCTGCATGCGAGAAAATGGGGTGGGTCCATGAGTGGAATATGCGCTAACATCAGTCCGGGTTGCTACGGAATATGCGCTTATGGTTGCTGTATTGTGCCACCCATGCATCAGCATGATAATATATATATTAGGGTATGGTTTCTCCTGATTTCAAACATTTTTTATTTTATAATCATCAAGTATTCATTTACTTAAAATCACAAAAAACAACAAAAGAAAAAATTGAAAATAAAAATGTCCGAAGTTACTTTGGGAAGATACCTCTTTGAGAGATTGAGCCAGCTTAAGGTGCAAACCATCTTTGGTGTTCCAGGTGATTTCAACTTATCTCTTCTTGACAAAGTTTACGAAGTCGATGGCTTGAGATGGGCCGGAAACGCCAACGAGTTGAACGCCGCCTACGCTGCTGACGGTTACTCGAGAGTCAAGGGTTTGGGTGTTCTTGTCACCACTTTTGGTGTTGGTGAATTGTCTGCTTTGAATGGTGTTGGTGGTGCTTATGCTGAGCACGTGGGTATGTTGCACGTGGTTGGTGTTCCTTCGATCTCGTCTCAGGCCAAGCAATTGTTGTTGCACCACACCTTGGGTAACGGTGACTTCACTGTTTTCCACAGAATGTCCAACAACATCTCGCAAACCACTTCTTTCATTTCTGACATCAGCTCTGCCCCCGCTGAGATCGACAGATGCATCAGAGAGGCTTACGTACACCAAAGACCAGTTTACTTGGGTTTGCCAGCTAACTTGGTCGACTTGAACGTTCCTGCTTCCTTGTTGGACAAGCCTCTTGACTTGTCTTTGAAGCCAAACGACCCTGAGGCTCAAGACGAGGTGATTGAAACCGTGGTCGGCTTGATTGAGAAGGCCTCCAACCCAGTTATTTTGGTTGACGCTTGTGCCTCGAGACACAGCTGTAAGGCCGAGGTCGAGCAATTGGTGAGAAAAACCAACTTCCCTGTTTTCACCACGCCTATGGGTAAATCTAGTGTTAACGAGCTGGACCCTCGTTTCGGTGGTGTTTACGTGGGCTCGCTTTCCGACCCTAACGTGAAAGAGGCTGTTGAATCCGCCGACTTGGTGTTGTCTGTTGGTGCCATGTTGTCTGACTTCAACACCGGTTCGTTCTCCTACTCTTACAAGACAAAGAACATTGTTGAGTTCCACTCTGACTACACCAAGATCAGACAGGCCACTTTCCCTGGTGTCCAAATGAAGGAAGCCTTGAACAAGTTGTTGGACGTTGTTGCTCAACACGTGACCCACTACAAGGAGGTGGCTGTGCCCCCAGCTCTGCACGCCGAGCAACTTAGCGGCGAGAGTGCCATTTCCCAAGAATGGTTGTGGGACAGAGTCTCGTCCTGGTTCAGAGAAGGTGATATCATCATCACCGAGACCGGTACTTCCGCTTTTGGTATTGTGCAATCTAGATTCCCCAACGAGTGTGTGGGTATCTCCCAAGTGTTGTGGGGTTCCATTGGTTTCACCGTGGGTGCTACACTTGGTGCAGTGATGGCTGCCCAAGAAATCGACCCTAAGAAGAGAGTCATCTTGTTTGTTGGTGACGGTTCTTTGCAATTGACCGTGCAAGAAATTTCCACCATGTGCAAGTGGCAAACCACTCCTTACTTGTTCGTGTTGAACAACGACGGTTACACCATCGAGAGATTGATTCACGGTGAGACTGCTTCCTACAACGATATCCAGCCATGGCAAAACTTGCAATTGCTCCCTGTTTTCGGAGCCAAGGACTACGATGCCATCCGTGTGTCGACCGTTGATGAAATCAACGCCTTGTTCGGTAACGCCGAGTTCAACGAGAACTCGAAGATCAGAATGGTCGAGGTCATGTTGCCAAGAATGGATGCTCCAGTCAGCTTGGTGAAACAGGCCGAGATGAGTTCCAAGATCAACCTGACCAACTAAACGCACCCTTTTATATAGCATAAAATTAATACTCAATGAATAATACGATTACTGTTACAACTGAAATTGAGTGTAGGTTTCAGAAAATCGATTGAACATTGGCTCAAATGGGTGGTTCAAATTTGAAGGCAAGCGAATGCTTACCAGTAATTGATATTTCATCACTCATTTCGTACCAAGCAGTTGAGATCGTAACGTTCAAACAAGAGTTGTCTTCTATTGAGTGTCTGTTTTTTTTTTTTTTTTTTTTTTTTTTTTTTTTTTTTTGCCTATAACCTTCTTAATCCCGTATTTAGAGATAGGGTGCTCCAAGTGTTGCTGTTGACATTCTGTACTTTCAAAAAGAAAAGAAAAAAGAAAAGGAAGCAAAAGGGTCGGTCAAGTTATTGCTGGCAGCTGGCGTCACTTTTTTAGGCTAAAAGACCCGAACTAAACGGCTGCGAAGTATTGCTTAATAAAGCGGGCCTGGAAATGGACGCTTAATAATATAATAATACTGTTGAATGAGCTCTTCCATACTGACACATGAGTCTTAAAAGTGGTATTTAAATTTTGGGAAATAGCTAAAATAAGCAGTAAGATAAAATCCCCCAAAATCACATTTTCCTCCTAGCTCAAAAATGAAGGAAAATTACATGAAAAAAAAAAAAAAATTAATTAAAACTTAGCCTTATCTCTTACTAAGCTCGCCTGTGCGCGATGACGCCACAGCTTTCGGTCCACAGCTTTCGGTCTAACTACGCCAGTACATGCACTTCGCACCTGCTATAGATCTCACGAGATTGGATCCAAAAAAAAAAGGTATTACATTTCTTGACTTTTTATATAATATTTATATAAATTATGATGTGGCCCTCGCTCCGGCACCTTTCACACACAAAATCGGGACTTCGGAATGTGGCCCGATTATCCGGCCATAGTCCGTTTCGGCCATTTCATTTAACAGTAGCACCACGAATGCTTCTGAAGGCCTTAACTACGAATTTTCAAAGGCAGCAACATTTGTTTCAGTATCGGTCATTTCAAACACAAGCAAGCGAAAAGAAAAGTGATGGCACCGAAAAGAAGGTCAATACTATTGAGGAGAAAAAACCGGAAAAACCGGCCGAAAATGCCGCAGAAAAAGCACTGGACAAAACAGGCTCTCTTTTCGGACGTAAGATTCTGGTTTCGGAAACGAAAATGCTCCGGTCGCTCTTGATCACGCTCTGGCCAAAGAACAAGCCAAGTTTTCGCTTCCGTGTGGTGTTGGCTTTGCTTCTTTTGGTGGGCCTGAAAGTGCTTAATGTCCAGGTGCCGTTTTTCTTTAAGAGCATCATTGATGAAATGAATATCGATTGGATTGGCCAGGCAGGCACGGTCGGAACTGTGATTGGCACCATGATTTTGGCATATGGCGGTGCTCGGTTTGGAGCCGTGCTTTTTGGCGAGCTCCGAAACGCTGTTTTTGCACTGGTGGCCCAATCGGCAATTAAGCGTGTGGCCAATAATACGTTTCGGCATCTTTTAAACATGGATCTCCAATTCCATCTTCTGAGCCAAACAGGAGGACTTACACGTGCAATTGAGCGTGGTACCAAAGGTATCAGTTATGTGCTTACGGCAATGGTGTTCCACATTATCCCCATCACATTTGAAATCGGCATAGTATGTAGTATTTTGACATATAACTACGGCCTTTCGTTTGCTGCCGTCACGTGTCTCACCATGGCAGCATACCTGCTTTTCACCATCAAAACCACCGCATGGCGCACGCAATTCCGGCGCCAGGCCAATAATGCAGATAACCAGGCGGCTTCTGTGGCGTTGGACTCGTTGATTAATTATGAAGCAGTGAAATATTTCAATAACGAGAGTTTCCAAGCGTCGAAATACGATCTGGCGCTTACAAAGTATCAGAACGCATCGATCAAAGTCGCTACTTCGTTGGCATATTTGAATGCGGGCCAGAACCTTATTTTCACCCTGGCCTTAACTGGAATGATGTATATGGGATGTCATGGTGTGGCCACAGGCGAATTGAGTGTGGGAGACTTGGTGCTTATTAACCAGTTAGTTTTCCAGCTCCTGGTTCCGCTCAATTTTTTGGGATCTGTGTATCGTGAACTTAAACAATCACTTTTAGATATGGAGAATCTTTTCCAGCTTCAGAACCACGATGTTGAAATTAAAGATTTGCCTGGGGCCAAGCCATTGAAACTTGACCCGGTCAATCCTGGCACAATCACTTTTGAAAATGTGACGTTTGGTTACCACCCAGACCGGCCTATTTTGAAAAACGCCAGTTTCACAATTCCTCCAGGGCAAAAAGTGGCCGTGGTGGGACCTTCAGGACTGGGAAAATCCACGATTCTCAAGCTCGTGTTCCGTTTTTACGACGTCAACTCGGGCCGTATTTTGATTGATGGCCAGGATATCTCGCACGTGACCCTAGAATCTTTACGTCAAGCTATTGGTATTGTTCCTCAAGATACCCCGCTTTTCAACGATACAATCAAGGAAAATATCCGGTATGGACGCCTTGATGCTTCTGATGAAGAGGTGCTACAAGCAGTAGAAAAAGTAAGTCTCAAGCCACTTATTGCAGATTTGCCCGACGGCCTAGAAACAATTGTGGGTGAGCGGGGGTTGATGATTTCTGGTGGCGAAAAACAGCGTTTGGCCATTGCACGGTTGCTTCTTAAAAAGGCACCAATCACGTTTTTCGATGAAGCAACCAGTGCTCTCGATACTCATACCGAACAGGCATTGCTTCGGACTCTTCGTCAATTGTTTAGAGAAAGCAGAGCCACCAACATTCTGATTGCACATAGACTCCGGACTATCGCCGATAGCGATAAAATCATTGTGTTGAATAAGGGCGAGGTTTATGAAGAAGGTACACACCTGACGCTTCTCGAAAAGGAGAACTCGCTCTACTCCGATCTTTGGAACATCCAAGAAAATCTCGATGTCGAGGAGGAAATCAAAGAAGCTAAAGCGGCGCCCTAATGGGCTCGGCTAGCATTATATATGTATGTATTTATAAGGACATTTGAGCCTGGGTGTGATTTAACCCCACTATTTACATGATTCTATCGTAATATTCCGCAATACGGACCCTCTCCTCGTTTTCAACCTCGACTTCATGGTATTTCTCCTGGAGCTTGTGTGGCGGTAAGCTCTTGGACTTCTCGCTAACAAAGCGAAGCACCTCTTGCTTCTTATACTGCATCACTTCACCTAAAACCAAGCGGCTGATGTTACTGACAGTGATTCCAATCTGCTTTGACCAATCAGAACCTTTTCTCAACGACCGTTTGATCCATCCATCATAATTGGTTTTGTACCACATCCAAAGGATCTGTTTGTGTTCTGACTCCCACTTGTACTTAAATCCAATCAACGACAACTCGATCATCTTAGAGTCGATGTTGTTATTGACAAAATTCAAAGTCTTGCTAAGCAAATCCTTTTTCTGGCAGAAAGATAGCGATGATACAGCTGCAGTCTGAACCTCATTTGCACTACCATTAGTATGTTTCAAGAAAGAAACGTCTCCGTTTTTCACCAATGAAAGAATTTGCTTATACTCGGTCATATTTGCTGTGAACATAGTACCATTGAATACCAGCGAGTACAATTCTTTAGGCACATATTTCTGGGCCACTCCAGAGTTCACAAGATTCTTATAAAGCTTGCGGCAAATATTTTGAGCTTCTTTATTTCTGATAGCAAGCTGGAGCACAATGTTTCTCACCTCGTACTCGGACTTATTGTATTCTCCGGATTCTAAAGACACAATCTCATCCCAGTGACCCAACTTTTGGAAAAGGTTTGCACTAACACCGTCAAGCCATTTTTGGAAGGCCGTGTACTCGGTGAAATGGACAAATATTGAGTTGATGATTTCAATATATCCCAATGCACATTTAAGCACCTCGAAATCAACGTTCACAGCTTCCTCGGCCAAACGATCACAAATTTTGGTTAAGAACACAAGCTGGTTAGCTCCGAAAAGAGCCGCATCTTTTTGCGGAATGGGCTGTCCCAAAATCTTGCCATAATCCTTAATCATACCCACCAAATCCATGGAGCTGTACAAATTGGACGAGATGTTTTGTAGAATCACTTCCTGAAGTTCAGGAGCATAAATTGTTTTGTAGTAAAACTGGTTATCAGCATTCAAGGACAAAAACTGGGAGGCTGGAATCTCCAATTCCATCGATCTGTCTGTAAGCATCAAATTGGCAATTCTATGGCTACCATTATCGGCTTTGACTTTTAATGCCAATGGCACGTGATAAGGTGCGTTTTCTAACTGCAAGTTATCGGCATTATCGTTGTAAATAAACCTGTTTTGCTCAACCACAAGCTTATCATTGACGATTTTCACAGTCACACATGGGTAACCAGTATAACGAGTCCATGAATGAACAAAAGTCAAGATTTCATACGAGGTATGCTCGTTCAAAACACTCCATATTTCAAAGGGCTTGACGGATTTATACTCGAATTTCTGAAGAACTTGAGCAAATGCCTTGAAAAAACTGGTGAAATCAGAGTCGGAGTTTTCTAGTTTGAATAAGTTGGCAATCATGTTGAGCACAATCATACCTTTATCATAAAAGTTTCTTTCGAAAATAGTGTTCGTTCTCGCACTCTGATCGATTTTCAACAGGTTCATGTGTTCGTGGAAACTGGCGATTGATTCATCCACAAAACAATCCGTGTCCATGAAATCTTGTAAGGCACTCAGCTTGGCCGAAACGTACTCTACTTTATCGGAAGTTTCGATGGCAGCCACGGACAAAATGTAATTACCAACAAATGTAGCAAACGCCTCGATGAGCCAAGTGTATTTCCATTCATCCACGGAAACAAGGTTTCCGATCCACTGGTGGGTTAATTGGTGAGAAATCAATTGCCTTACATGTGCTTTCGCCTCTTCAGAAGCAGTCTTTTCATCCAAAAACACTGCATCCTTGATCACAGTAATCATGCCCCAATTTTCCATGACCGCATCACTGAGAAAGGGAAGTGTGACGATATCAAGTTTCTGCAATGGGTATTTTACCCCAAGCACTTTTTCGAAAACTGGAAGTAAAGTGACTGCTGTTTTCAAGGCATACTGGAAGAAAGAGACATCGCCTTTTGTGACATAGGCACGTACAGGAGTCTCCTCATAAAATTGTTCGATCTTCTCGAAATCGCCAATTGTGAATCCGAAAACCGATGGAGCAATTGGAGGCGTCGGCTTGAACTTGAACAAGGAATTTTCCGTCATGTCAATAATAGTGGCACTTTCAAGCGCAGAATTAGAAACCACTTTGAACAGCGATTTGGCCGTCACGCTAAGACTAATAGGAACTTTATGCGTGAGTTCATCTACAACCGGGAAAATTAAACGACAGCCGAATGGCTGGGTATGTGTGGCTATCACGTAATTGTCCGATCTTCCGTTTACAGAGTCCAGATAGTTTGTTTTGAAAACACCGTAAGTTTCGTCATTAAACGTTTTGATTGCAGTGATCAGCCCCAAAAACTTAATCGTGAGTTCTGTGCCTGAAACCTTTTCATCACTGGTGAAAATTACCCTTTGATGAGCACGATCGTACGAGATTTTCAACTTCACGACTTCCTCCTCACCCTCACCCGTACGCAATTCAGCACTGGTAACTACCAATTTATGAGCATGTAAAGCTAATGAAAAAGGTTGATTTTCGTCGCCCGTATAAAGCTTGTTCTGTGCAAGCGGAATACGCACCTGGCCTTGAAAGTTGGGCTTCACGTGGTCGATTTTTAGGCTGAGGTCATAGCTCTGTGGGAGCTGGCTGTTGGTCAATTCCAACGGCAGATCTGTATCCATGCTAAGGGGTATGTCTAAATATTAGGGACGAAAGGGAAAGGAAAGAAAAAAAAAAGTTGGACCCTTATGGGCCGCGAAAAAGTGCACTCAATGCGAGACCGCATCATAATCAAGTTATTACTGGTGCGGACAAAGGAAAGGTGGAAAAATGAAGTAAATGAAATTTTCTTCATGACGAGGTTGGATAAATATTTCATATCCTTAACAGTCCAATCTTTAAGATTACTTTGATTTTTATTCACTATTTTCTTTTTCGCTTTTGATTGCCAGTCGGTCTTTAAGCGTGTGAGCTATATACACACCGATCGATCATTTTTCAATAGCACCATTTGAGATTTCGCATGATAGAATCGAATTTAATTTAGGTAGAGGAGGGATATCAACTATGGGCTTAGACAAAAATCTTTTTTTTTTTGTTTAATTTGAAAGAGAAATAATAAATTTCGAATTTATGTTGAAAAAATGCTATTTTTCTGACAAATGGAGGATGAAATCTTGTCAGAATTTGAACTGAAAGCGCTTTCGGGGTAGATTCTCTTTATCTAGAGGCTACCAGCGTCACTACAAAGAAGATGAAAAAGAAAGAAAAAAATCTATCAATTCTTAAGAACATCATCTTTTGGAAAAATAACAATCATGGTTTAAATTCTGCTTTTAAAGGAAAAATTCAAGGGAAAGGGCTCTCTTCTAGAAATCGTTAAAATAAGCTGATGTCCACACAGCAAAATGTCTATAAACACTGGAAATTGCGGGGTATAGAAATACCACAATATAGAAAAAAAAGCAAAAAAAAAAACAAAGAGGAAGAAAAATCGAGGAAATTTCAAAAGTCACTCATGAATTGGCATCTGAAAAAGGAAAATCAGGAAAGTCTCTCAGAGAGGCTTTGGAATGAAGATGGGGTCCTTAAGCCCCACCTGTCCATATATAAACTTTTTCTTAAATACTACGGTATTCAATATCGTCACGAAAAATGTTTTAGTGGGTCATCATCAAAAATTGTGCTTCAGAAGCTGATTGATCCATGACAAATATTTGCCATTATACCTGAAAGATAATCGACCTTTTAAGGAGATCAGCCAAAGTTGAAGCAGGAATTTGAAAATCCAGATAATGTATTAAAACAAATTTCTTAGAATTCCTACATGCTTTCTTATTTTTCGTTTCAATATTCCACCCACATTAAATGCGACGGGATGTGTCATGTGGCTGAATTGTGTGACATGTCCCACACTTTCCAGTTTTAGTCAGCGCTCCTAACACCTCAAAAAGGACTGTACTCAACCGGTTTTATGGCAGGTAGGGACAATGGCAAAACAGCGGTTGCGCTTAACGCAGTAGCCGGGAATAAACGACGGACTTTTTCGAGTGAAATTTTGCTGAAGTTTATTTTTATTTTTGTTTATATCCTTGATTCTATTATTTATCGAAGAACAATGCCAAGAGTTCATAATAAGCCGTCAAAAAAACTGGGGAAATAGACATAAGCCACTGATGCGCGGGTGGCATTTTCGTAGTTGATTTCAAACCCAAAGAAGTTTAGAAGAGGTATCTTGAAGAAAACCCTCATAATTTTTGATTTCTTTCAATTCCGTCTATGACCAGTATTGTTTCATCAAAGTGCCATAAATTTTTACACGAGCTAGTCCTTGGCACAGGAATCTCATCAGTATCAATTATTGTTTACACGACAAGAATATGTCTCATTTTGATCCCAAGAAAAAGAAAAAGGACTTCCAAAAAGAGCCCCGTGGCTAAAGATAAGATATTCTAAAACTTTTTTGAGCCCCAATTCTGGACCCATATCTCAATTGCAATCACATGATCAGTATCTTCGCTTAGTCAATCCGGATTACGGAAATCCCAACGAGATATTCACGAATCGCAGCGAGAAAAGTTGAAAAACTAAAAAAATACTTAAAAGCCCCAAGAAATTTCCAACACAAAAAACAACGGCATAATATTCCGGCGATGGGGCAACACTGGCAAGTCGTCTCCGCAGGCAAAATGCACACGTCATTTCTACGAGTTTCCCCACGATCGTTTCTCACACAGCGGTGCTCGCTTCCACTGCGCAGGACATGTGCGTAAAGTGAGGACGGCTGAAACAGGGAGGGGAGGCATTCCTGCGTTTGTGACCATTGTAAGCCTCAATCAGCGCATCCCCTGGCAGAAATATATAAATAGCATGGCAAGTCCATTTTCCCCCAGGGAAAAGAACAAAAACTAAAAAAAAAAAGAACAAACGGCCAGAAAAAGGAGAACACTCTGTGAACAAGACTGTTTCCTATAATTTTATTATCCCAGTTTGTTAATAGCCTTTATTAACTTTTAATTTATTAATTTTTTTTTTTTTTGCGACAAGTGTTTCCGACTTAGCCCAAAAAGCTTATTGAAGGAAACCCCAAACCCACCAATTCACGCTGACCATGGGTATCAAGGATAAATTGAAAAGAACATCTCGAATCTTTTTGTCTGATTCAAAGGAGGATGTGACTGGAAATGGCGGCAATGCTGCTACTGCTGGGGGAGAAATTGAGGAGGGTACAGAAAACGCCACCGCTTCTGCAGCAGCCGACGGCGTGACTGACACACCCACCGATAATGCAGACGGCACACTAGCCAGCTCTGGCGACCAGGAGGAACGGGCTGCGGCGCGTGTTTCGGATTCGGTCCAAGGTGCAGGCGACGAGGCAGGCGCTGATCAGAGTGCAGAAAACGAGGCGGTAAAAAGACGGAGTCTGTTCAAAAAGCTCACCAGCAAAGCGAAAAAACCGGTTTCCGGGGATGCAAAGAGAAGCGAGCTTTTCCAGAAACTTTTGAAGAAATTTAAGCGGCCCGTGGGTGTTCCAGCAGAAAAGTCTGCTGACACTCCTGCTGCAAATACCGCGACAAGTGTCCCTGAAGGCAACGCTACCAAGGCTGAGGCCAAGGCTGAAAATGCCGCTGAAAATGCAAATGCCGCCGCGCAGGAGGCTCTGCTTGATCCTGCCTCCGAGAGTGCCACTGGGGCTGCAGCCACCGAACCTGCTAAATAGAGCCAAAAGAGGTGGCGATAATTTGATCTGAATCTTGGATTCATGTACTTAATTCCCGTTCACTTGAAGGTCTTCTTAATAATAAAGTAATTTTCTTATCTTCACAGGATTCTCTCTTCGAAAAAAAAAAAATGTTGCATTGTCTTTTGTCCATTTGGGCCGAAAATCTTTGAAGCAAGCGCGGTTATATTCTGCCAGATGCCCGTTTGACGATCACAACTGCGACCCGCTCACCGTTAAATGCAAAAACAAATATATAGGCGAATATTTATTTTGAATTTAGGAAACGATTGTAGATATTTGAGAATTTGAATGAAATTTATTTGAGTCAAGGTTTCCAAAAATTTTTGAAAATAAACAAAAACTAATCTCCTTTATTTGGTTAGTTTCTTTTGCAGATCTTAATTTCCATTTTTCCTCTTTTGTCGCCTCTTTCTTCTTCTATGTTTTTAAGGGTAATTGTGGTTGGAAGAGAATAATGATACACTTTAAAATTATTTCTGGGCATTTTCAAAGAAAAATTAATGATACATACCGAGGTTCAGATCTCATTGTACTATTTCTCTTTCGGGCACATGTTTTTGGCTCAAGTCTTTCGCTTGGCATATGAATTATGTTGGGGCTTTTACAAGAAGCACTTTAAACAAATTTCTTACTTTGTTTAGTTGAAGCAGGAAAACTATTTTTTTCAGCTTCACTGATTAAAGATTATTGCTTTAATTTCCGTTTGCTTTTTTGTCCTTTTAAACGGGTTGCAACTAAATTTTGGTCTGCTTTCATTACACAAGAAAACACAACATGTCTTAAAATTTTTTGCTGCAATCAAATCCTCGACTAACTTTGATTCATAAAAGATAGATATTAAATTCAATTTGTACGTTTTTTGAATCATGCTAATGGGGACCTTGAGAACAATTTGCCGCCCGTAATCAATCCATCCATTTTCTGAATTCAGCAATCGAATAGAAGCCCCTTGAAGCCGTAAAGTTGCAAAAACAAATAATTCGCAAAGATATAAAAAAGAGAAAAACTCAACCAAAAGCAATTTATCTAGCTCGATTTCTACGACAATGATATTTTCATTTTTCAGTTCGTCTCTAGCATTCATCGGAAGCAAAGAAAAAAAATAAAAAGCCTTTAACTTTTAAGCCACTCAACGCCTCATTGGCTTCACCACTACGAAAACATTCCTTTTTTCTTCAATGAGGCTGGGATTTATTTAGCAATAAGCTGCAAAAGCCAAATCCTTTTCGCTTATTATTACTCAGCATTTTTCACTTTTCACAAGATCGATCGATTGCCATAAATGCGCATCTTCTCACTATTTTCAAAATTAGCCCGTGGCATTGTTTGTCAGCTAGCCGCACCACATGTTAGGATCTCTAGCACTGAGCAGTGAAGTAAATAATGAGCCATAGTTGATGACTCACGGCCAACAGTCAACACCGCTGCAAAAAAGGAGAAAAAATAAAAAATAAAAAATCACTAAACAGTTTATTAATTCTTCTTTATCTTTTCAGATTATTTTTTAAAAATGGAAAATTAAAAAGAAAAAAGAAAAACGTCTCAATTCTAAATTAAGTGGGTATTCGAAAATCCGCCAAACTTTTCTTTTTTGTTCAATTTTCTTTTATGCAACTTCGATCTCAAATTTCCCCATCAGGCTCTCTCGTGGCAACGGCGGAATCCCGGTCTAAAATTCGTCTTGCGGTGGGCTGACAATGAGCCTTTTTTGCGCCCTTTTGCGACAAATAAATACTGGGTCGTGCGCGGCACAAGCTTTTCCCGCCCGCGGGCCCATCTTCACTCCGCCATTTTTTTTCTTGCCCGCCCGCTATCTCCCATAACCATTATTCTTCCTTTCTTCATCTCGAAATATCTTTCTGGCCAATTAGCCTTCTACACTTTAAATAAGCGTTCGGCATCCCACGTCGGAAAATAGCAGATTAAAAAAATAATAATAAAAAAAGCTTTTGCCATTCTCAATTTATACTCGGCGCTTAATTTCGTTTCATTATCGTTTCATCGCTAAACGAGCCAGATTGTTTTTATCTCATCTTTTTGTTTTTGGGCACCCGTTGTCCTATTATCATTTTTTTCTTGGTGTACCCTATCTGTGTTCTCAGCAATAAACACGGAATATTCTAGTTTTTTGAGGGCAAGTCCACAACGCATTATTTCTTTTTTTGGACTGCCATTCGTTCGGAACACACACGTTTCACAAATCCGGAATCCGCCCGCCTTCTAGTTTTAGAGTACAAAAAAAAGGCAAAAGAAAAACATAGAAACTGAACGGATACAAATCAACTGCACATCCCACAGGCCTCAAATAATCATCTTCAGAGATCTTCATATACCATCGGCGGCCCTTCATAAACTAATTCCCACAATCAATCCGTATTATGAATAATTCTGTTTCGTCGCATCACTCGAAGACTGACGCAAAAATGATGGATTTGAGAGTTGGTAAAAAGTACCGCATCGGTAGAAAAATTGGATCGGGATCTTTCGGAGATATTTACTTGGGCACAAACGTGATCTCGGGAGAAGAGATTGCTATTAAATTGGAAAATGTCAAGGCAAAACACCCTCAGTTGGAGTATGAAGCTAAAGTGTACAAAGCTTTGAGCGGTGGTGTTGGTATCCCCTTCGTTCGCTGGTATGGTACTGAATGCGACTACAATGCTATGGTCATTGATCTCTTGGGTCCATCCCTAGAAGATTTATTCAACTACTGTAACAGAAAATTTACATACAAGACCGTCTTGCTCTTGGCAGATCAGCTTATTTGCAGAATAGAGTACATCCATGCTCGCTGTTTCATTCACAGGGATATCAAGCCTGATAACTTCTTAATGGGAATAGGCAGACGTGGGTCTCAGGTCAATGTCATTGATTTTGGCTTGGCAAAGAAATACCGGGACCCCAGAACTCATGCCCATATTCCCTATAGAGAAAACAAGAATTTGACTGGTACTGCCAGATATGCATCTGTTAACACACACTTGGGTATTGAGCAATCGAGAAGAGACGACTTGGAGTCTTTGGGCTATGTCTTGATTTACTTTTGTCGTGGATCATTGCCTTGGCAAGGATTGAAAGCTGCCACTAAGAGGCAAAAGTATGACAGGATCATGGAAAAGAAGATGACGATTCCAAATGATGTGTTGACCAAAGGCTTACCAGATAAATTCTTGGAGTATATGAACTACGTGAAGAATTTGAGATTCGACGACAAGCCAAACTATGCATACTTGCGTAATTTGTTCAGAGATTTGTTTAAGAGGGAGAATTACAGATATGATTATGTATTCGACTGGACGTTGTACAAGTTCCAACAAGAGAGACAAAGAGAACAGGGCAAAGCTGGCGAGGGCCAGGCAGATCAAAGTCAAGGAGTACCCCAAATCCAACAAGCACCACAGCAAACCCAACAACTACAACAACATCAGCAGCAACAACAACAACAGCAGGCCCAACAACAAACCCATCAAATCCAGATGCAACAGTTACAGCAACAGCAACAACAGCAACAAATTCAGCTACAGCACCATCATCAGAACCAAATGCATACATCCCCTTCCAAAATCAACTCACACATGAGCCCCATTCCTCATGTGCCACAGATGAGCCGCCAAGCAATCGATTCTAAGAATCTTGATGAGGGTGCCATGCACCAGGCTTCGAATTTAGGAAGCGGGCGGTTTGCAGATGCCACGTTCCACCAAACTTATGATCAAGGCGAAGCAGCCCAACGTGGATACAAGCCCAATCCAAACCCCAACCCGGCATGGATTTGAGGTGTGCAAGTACTAGCAATTACTAATCCATAGCATTCGAAATTTTTCACTGTAGAGTTTTGACATGTATTTAAAAGTAACTTACTTATGTATCTAGAGAGAGACAACAGATGTGCACTTAGTCGACGTTATCCTGTTCTTTCAGCGGCTTGCTGGCCTTCTTAATCTCCTTGTTCTCCATCTGGTTGTTGAACACTGCACCCAAGAAGTCAAAGATATGTTTGCCCTCCTTTGTGGCACCAGAACCCTTGAAAGTGTCGAGAAATTCAAAGAAGCCGTGGTAAACGTTTTCCTTGATTTCCTCAGCGTAAATTTTATCGTAGATGTTCTTCATCTTAAACGCAATCATTTCTTCCTCGTACCCAGAAAACTGAATATGGTTGTAGCCCATTTCCGCCAATCTTTCATTGTAGGTCTCGTACACAGGGCATTCAAGCAATAAGCCCAAAGCAGGGGCCTTTGGAATATTGATTTTGGCTGGTCCAAAACAATCGCTGATTCTCGTAATGGGGCACCCAGTTCTCACCACCAAAGAGGCCATACAAATCATTTTTCTGATTTGATGGAGCATGAACGATTGGCCGTGAATCTTGATGGAAATCCATTCAGTGCCCTCAATGATGAATGGCGTAGAAACAGAAGTGCCCTTCATAAACCTTTGGGCACTGGGGTCCTTATAAGTTTTGCCCAACGTGAAGTTATGGAAATTATGAGAGCCCTCATACTGCTTCATCGCTTGTCTAAATAACTCGAGTTTCTCGTCACTAATACGGAAATCTCTTCTGCACACGTTTTCCACTCCACGAACTTTACGTACAAGTTGCCCCCACTCAGTGACCTCGCCATCTTCACCATAATACTCCAATTTCTGCTTTTCTTCTTTATCTTGATCAAGCGTGGTTTCGGCCGTTTTCTCAAAAACAGTGTTGATTTCCTCGGCAGTAACACCACTGGCCAAAATGGCGTCACGTGTACTAGCCCACCACGCCTTATCTGGATCATCTCTGAGCACACCAGGATGTTCTTCACGACTGGCTTCAATCAAATTATATAAGCTCAGTTTTGGTCTTGGAGGGAGCAAACTGTGCGTGGGCAAAAGGTACTCGTAAATTCTGGACGAGCACATTTTACGACAATCAAACGACCGATTCACCCGCTCAATGCCCCACATACGGATTTGTGGAGGAAGCGTTTCGTTGATCTTCTTTAACGTATCTTCCTCAATGATAAGCTTACATGAAATCACGTTTCCAGCAGCATGCACACCTTTATCGGTTCTGGCTGCACGCATAAAGCCGTTTTTCTTCAAATCGGTCGAGTTTTCCTTGGACACTGCACCGGCAGCAATGAAAGCTTTGAAAATCTCGGCCTCAATGGTCTTGACGTCCGGGTTATTTTGGATTTGCATACCGTTATATCCAGTTCCACAGTATCCAATCATACAGGCCACCTTCTTCTTAGGTTTCCGCTCGGATTTCTCCACGGGATTTCCGTCTTCATCCACTAAAGGCTTCCATTCACTGGTACTAAGTTAGTATTTTGTTCATATTAAACATGTAAAAAAAAAAAGTGGAAAAGAATTATCGAGTATCGACTTACCTACGTGACCTGATGATCTCTCTTCGAGAAGTTTTTGACTTTGCCCGGGGCACCGCCATTTTGTTTCTGGCGCTTGGCGTCATCTGCAACAACGCCTTGGCTTTGTTCCACCACGTCATCTGGATTTCTTTTTTGTTGGGACATCGTTCAGATTTTTTTTTTTTACTCTTCCTTTTTTCAATCTTTTTTCCCTCTCTAAGAAATTTGGCTGAGCACTGGAAAATTATCACTGCCTCTGCGAGGAAATTTAGTACGGTAGTGCGCAGTGCGCACCAATTTATCTACTTTATTTATTTACACATTGGCGTGGGTGCGACTGCGAGATGAGGCGCGCGATGGGCAGAGTATGTTAAGGAAATAAGAAATTGTTCCAATCAAAATCTGTATGAAATGAGAAATTTCGAGATTTTGTACTATTTAGAAAAACTTTGATATAATAATTTTTATTTGTTTGGCTTTTGAGCAAAAATTTTAACACTGTTGTCGGTTTTCTTGAAGGCCTTTAATTATTCCAATCAGCCCTTTATAGCCTTTTGGGCCTCGACAATAGGGCCTGCCCTGAGGCCTAAGCGCGGCGGTCCCTTGCCTTGAAATGTAATATGGTGTCAGTAAAGTACATGTATTTCTCGTGAAATTGAGTAAGAAAAAGTCAAAATATTCTTCCTTAATCTATTATTAAGCTTGCTTCTAATTTTGTTTTGGAAATCCTCATTATTAGTTGAATTAACTGAACCGATATTATAGCATATGGAAACTGGAGATGAACCTCACTCACCCATCAGTTATGGCATCGCTCGCGCACGTGACCCCACCGCATCCCCAGAGATGGGCCTGGATGAAAAAAACCGGAAAACCCAGGGTCATATATTAGGCTTTTCGTTTGTAAAAACTATACCCACCACACCATGAGATCGTTGACAGAGGAAGAAACCAAGGTGGTTTTCGAGAAATTGGCCAACTATATGGGCAGAAACATTTCGTTTTTGATTGACAATCCCACAAACCCGCACGTGTTCAGACTACAGAAAGACAGAGTCTACTATGTTTCGGAACATATCGCCAAATTCGCCGTTTGTGTGTCCAGAGACCGTTTGATGTCGCTCGGCACGTGTTTTGGTAAATTCACAAAGACCGGAAAGTTCCGTTTGCACATCACTGCCTTGCCTTACTTGGCCCAATATGCCAAATATAAGGTGTGGATCAAAACCAATGGTGAAATGCCTTACTTGTACGGAAACCATGTTTTGAAGGCTCATGTCGGCAGAATCTCCGAAGATATTCCTGAACACGCCGGTGTAATCGTGTACCTGATGCACGATGTTCCGCTTGGTTTTGGTGTTTCTGCTAAAACCACTGCCGAAACGAAAAACATGCAACCTACTGGCATTGTGGCCTTCAGACAAGGTGACATTGGTGAGTATTTGAGAGAGGAGGACACCTTGTTCACGTAGATTGAGTGTTTCCTTTTTTGTCTCTTTCGCTCTCTCTGTCTCTCCATTTTCTATCTTTCTTCGCTTCTTCTTACTGGCACATAAATATATTTCTATATATATATAAATCATTAGCATAATACATCGTTCTAGATTCATGTTTTTCATAGACTCTGTAGACTCTTTCGGCAGATTGACATGACTTATTAAGGGTCCTGGTCTGATTATGGCTTTTTTATTTGTTTGTTTACGATATGTTCGTCTTAAATATACAATAAAGATTCGAGCTTAAGACGATTGTTTGACTTTTTGATGTTGAGAATCTGCAAAAAACGATAAAGTGAAAGAGAAAAACATCTGTGTTAAGGTCCTGTGATAGCACTCTCTATTAAACGGAGAAGCATTCTTGATTCTAAACTTAAGCAGTGTTTTCTCCAGCACCACCAGACCCTTATAATGCTCTATTTTTCTAATAAAATTATCTATTTACATAATTAAAAGGTCAAGCTGTTGACCTTCAAAAAGCGGCCTGGGTTTCCGGCAGACGCAAAATACGTCGACTGCAAGATTCTCTCAAACTGGCTCTCGGGGTCCTCGCACTTCACATATTCACCCACATTGATGGTTTTCGATGGAGAAATGGCGCTTTCCTCAAGAGATTTGTAGTTTTCCTTGGTAGGATACTCTCTGATCTGAAGCACACCCACGTTATTCAAGAAATGCAAAAACTCTCTAGCCTGAGGTTTGGAAAGGTTCTCAACTGTGAAAGTGTCGACACCACCGTTTTGCGTCATTTTTTCAGCAAACTCTAAGTAGCATTCCAGAGGCTCGTCGTATGGGTTAGGGGTTTCCAAACGCAAACCAACACGCAAAGTCTTACACTCGCCCAAATCCTTACTTTCAGAAATGAGAAGGCCACCTTTGGCAAAACTAAATTGACCGCTGACCAATTGTGACACGAAATCACCAAACTCAAATTCAGAAAGCGTGATTGGTCTCATATCGGTGTGGAAATACTCAGTATGAGGGTTGTGAATCAACGCATTGAAGTTATCGATGGATGTCACCACTGGGAATTTACTAGAATGGGCCTGCAATTGCTTGAGGAAAAATTGGAAAGCATTGGAGGGACCGTAGAAACCAAACTCGTGGTTAAGAGAAACATAGTCGAATAACGAGTGGGTATCCTTTTTCAACTGGTGCTTAACTTTCTTTGTGACAAACTCGACATCTTCGGTCAAAGGCATTTTTTTGAAAACCTCCTCATTGGCAGTACGCACTTTACGAATCCATCTTTTGGTGAACATGGGTTGGTGGAACTTGTTCAATGCAGGGTTGAAAAAATAATCACTGGACCCATCAACGATTTTTTCTGCTTGGTCCACATGCAACAACACGACGTCCTTGTTATATTTAGAGAGCAGAAGCGCCTGCACTTGTGAGATCAATGTGGATTTACCCGAACCCTTTTCGCCCAAAAGACAGATTCTATTTGCCGACGATTTGGCATCCAATTTCTCAATGAACTGGGCATGGATTTTGCTGGTGTTTTCCGTGACCATCGAGACTGGGCGCGAGAAAAGCTCGTGGTTTTGGTTTTTCTTGAACGAGCCGAGTTCCCGGAGTTTTTGTTCTGTTTCAGCATTATAAGTCACGATTTTAGACTCACTGGAACTTAAAGTAGATGCCAGCAATTCGGCCAAATCCTGGCCTTCAAGGTCACTGGCAAGCTTTTCGTATTTGAGTTGTCTCACAGCCTCTCCAAACTTCAAATGGGTCATTCCTCCCTTTTTCACTTTTTCCTTAACCTCTTTTTTTCTCACCACCTTCATTTGTTTCTTTGGTGGAGGAGCAGCGGCCAAAATAGAGGCAGATCCCGAAAATGCCCGGGCAGCAAAAACAGCATGGGACTTGCGGAGCAAGCCCGTTCTGGAAACGGCAGATCTCAACATATGGCTGTGTTTACACGGAGATCTTTTTCAAACAAAAGATTTTTGGATCTTGACTTGTATGCTAGAAAATCGGTAAATTTTTCCACGGTGTGTCACGTGATGCACACGACCCAAGTCGCGACCCACAGCTTTGAAGATTGGACTAGCAGTGACAGTTGCAAAATGAGAGGGAATTTTTGGTGGGGACAGAAAATCTTGTTTCGTAGATCTTGTCCTATTTATTATTATTGTTGTTTCTCTTTTCTGTCTATATATTTTTATTTTTGTTTGCTCTCTGTTGTTTCTGATTCTGCCCTCATTTAGAATACTTGTTGTGAAAGAGGGCTCACTACCAATCGTGAGATCGCATGCCTCGGCATAAGACTCAATTCACTAGACTCGTAAAAGTTTAATTTTAAAGCACTTAGCTTGCATGTTACGGGCAGTATATGCTTTCAGCTGATGTGCATCTTGAAAGATATATATATGTATTCATGAGAGAAATTACAACTTGTTTAACTTGTTAAAAAAGAATTAGCCTTAAAGATTTCATCAGGCACTACCCAACTTATCAATCTGTCAATATAACTTAGACCTTTATTACTGTCATATCATTAAGAGAACACTATATCCCGTCCGATTGTAATTCAAGCTTTATAAAACATTTTTGAATATTGTAGTGGGAAATAATATATGAAATTTTGACAGCGTGTTTTTTATAATTCGAAAATTTTGTTGTCGTTTGTTTATAATCATTTTGTTACATTTTGGGCCACGCTGAAAACCCAAGGCGAATAAGAATACATAGGTAAAGTCTTGAGTACACCCTAATGCTTTTTAAGAACTTGTTGTATCTTCAAAGATTTGAAAATATCAGAGCAATTGGCCAATTTTAAAATTTAAAAGGAAATTATCAAGCTTATTACTAGCGGTTTTCTTTTTTTTTTTTTGACTCAGATTAGGCTTTATGCAACTGAAATCTATTTTACATTGCATCAGTCAAAAGAATTATGAGCCATGAATATTAATCTCTCTTTGGAAACCTTGGTCTTTATCACCCGGTCAAAATAAATAACTATCAAAAACTTTAAAGTTAATTTTGAAAGAAAAAAAAAAACACTTTCTTTCTCTCCTTCAATGAAAAGCATTTATAATAGTTGCACCTTCGTGAGCAGTGAAAAAACCTCCTTATAGATTTTGCCGCATTAGCCCTAATAAAACTTGTACACAGCAACATCTTCGCACCGGTGCGAAAATTTTCCAGTCGATGCGTCGAGGAAAAAAAAAAAAATTCTCCATAAAAAGCACCAGAATTTCCGTTCGGGAATAAACCCACTCTTCTCTTTTTTTTTTAGAATGTTGAATGTTTGCACACGGAATGCTACACTCAGTAATTTCCGGGGGCTAATCGTCCAAGGGCGATTTTATTCGCGGACTAAAAACCAAATGATTCCTTCTCGGAAGGGAAAAAGGCTAGATGCTGGGCCTACTACAGAACAAGCACGGAAAAAAAAAGTATTTGCGTTTGGCAATTTTGCTTCATTGCATAAACCAGAAAAGGCGCAGATTGAGAAATCGGAGGGGGTGATTGAAAAAATAGTTTCATTTGATGCCTTGCGCATTTTCCCCACTGTGCGTGCGGCCATGATTAAAGAAATTCGTCAAAGTTACAATTTCAAAAATACTTATGTTTCTAGTAAAGACCAACTAGAAATCAAGCCGTCGCCAGTACAAATCGCTGCGATCAAAAAAATCAACCAGCCTCGGAAAGTCTCGGCGCAAAGGTTGGAACAAACGGGGAATGCGCTTCTTCATGATATTATTCGGGAAAATGAAAATAATAAGTTGAAAGTTTTCACCATAGCCGCCGAGACCGGTTCTGGTAAAACATGGGCATATCTTGCGTCGATTCTCCTGAAGCTTAAAGAGGACGATCTTCGGCTTTTCAAGAAAAACGAACGGGCATATTTGGGGGCCCAGGACTCGCAATTAGTGAGGGCAATCATTCTTTTGCCCACACATGAATTGGTGAATCAGGTTTACGAAACTGCTAAGGCGGCGTGTACTCTTCCCTTGGATCTCTCAATGGATATTCCGCAGAAGTTCTTGGATTCAGAGGAGTACGGGAAGTTTCTTCAGATTCCAGAAAATGCTGCCAGTCTTAATCTCAATGTGGCCAAATGGGGTGCGGGCGAAACACCAACTAAACTTTTCAATACTTTGGAAGAGCGCCGTGTCGATGTGTTGATAACGACTCCGGGGAAAATCGAGGGTTTGTCAAAACTCACGAACATTCAGCGCCCATTCCGCTTTTTCAATCACGTGGAATATTGTGTGGTGGATGAGGCTGATACACTTATGGATGACTCATGGTTTCTCGATACCACAGCGGTTATCCAGCGGTTTGCCCGTTTAAAAGATCTTGTCATGTGTTCGGCAACAATCCCGCGGGAATTCGAAAAGAGTCTTAAGAAAGTTTTCAAAGAGGGAAAGTCAATCATCCGCATTGTCACGCCTCTGATTCATAAGATCCCACGCCAGATCGCCGTCAAGATTATTGATGCTCAACAGGCACCTTACCACGGCTCGAAAACTAGATGTTTAGCGCAGGCGTTATACGCTATCCATAATGATGGAACTGAGGCCGGGTTTGTCAAGAGAATCATCATTTTCGTGAATGAAAAGAAAAATGTCGAGCCTCTTGTGGAAACTTTGATCACAAAATATGGTCATCGTTATGAAGACATTGTAGGGGTCACGGGGCGTGATTCTGCAGACGAACGGCGGTTGAAGATTGCCCCTTTTCTTGAACAGGCGGTACCTTTGAAAGAAGATCCCGACAATAGTCAGATTAAGGTTTTGGTGACGACTGACTTGATGGCACGTGGATTGAATTTCCAGGGCATCAAGAACGTCATTCTTATGGATTTACCTAAAACGTCCATTGACCTTATCCATCGGATTGGCCGGACAGGAAGAATGCGCCAATCGGGGCGTGTGTTTGTCATTATTGACAAGAAGACCGGCAAATCGTGGATCAAGGGATTGCCCACTGCAATTAAGCAGGGCGCAACCATCGGATAATGAACTTACGATTTTTCTTTTTTTTTTCTTTTTCTTTTTTTAAACGGTATGTTATTTGCACATGCAACGCACAAAGCTGATGACTCAAAAAGATTTTTCAGACGTTAGACTTCCTAATTTTATTGAGGAGAGATCTTAGATAGCTGATGTTTGTGCAGCTTCATGTTCTGATATCACATACTAACCAGTCTAGACAAGACAAAAACACAATTTAAATGGGACGGAACAAATGGATATTGCAAAAGGTATGTTTTTTTTTTCTTTTTTTGATCCAGCTTTTCCTGATGAATAAACTTGATTTTGAACGCTTGACTTCCGAAAACTATTGAGGAAAATGTCTTGTTATTTAACAATTATCTGATTGAAAGCTCGCAATTATTGTGCTTCCTGTTCAACTTACTAACATTTTAAGAACCTTGTATATATTATTGCAATACAACAATAGCCTATGATGGCAACCACGAATTATAAAGAAGACGTAGATTTTTAAAAGTTTCATAAGATTCCTTCACGCAGATAGGATGGTTTTAGTGTAAGTCTATTTGGCCGAAAACTTCTCCCGGGATGTCTAATACAGATCAAAGTTGCTCCAAAACATGAAGAAAACCAAAGAAAACCAATGATCAATAATGCATTTTCATGAAAAAAGTAAACAATTTTCTTGAAGTTTAAAGGTCAAAAACAATAAGAATGTAGTATGCGTTCATTGTTGTCAAGTACATACTATAATATTGTGAGGGAGCATAAATTTAACGAGCTTTTGCACTAAGTTAATCGATGCTTAAACAAATCGATTCTATGCTAAAGGAACCCCAACTTTAACTAGAAATTTTATTTTAAATTAAAGATGTTGGAACGTGGAAACAGGCGCATATGGATGCTCAAAAGGCATCAAAATGTTAAAGGTATTCTTCAATTGAAATCAAGAAGTCACTATTCTAATCGGGCCGCGTTTGGCGCACCTCACCCTCTTATCTCGAACTGTAACACTACGCGAATTTTGTGAGTCAATCAAATTCTTCATTACTAAAAACGAAGCAAATTTTTAGATTTCTCTTAAAAAACGAAAACAGAATATCATCAACTTTCACCAATTTTCGTGTCAATGCAATAGTCAATTAACAAAACAGTGGTAACATTTAGGTGAGATGATGTCACCGGCCCAACAAGCCCAGCAGCAACAATCGCGCATATAGAGTTGGGTGCGCCTTTTCGAATGCTGACTAAAAAAAACCAATGATTCGTCAATCATTTCTTACGTTTGCACGTCTGCTATCGCTGAAGAAAGCTCCACGGCAAAATTTATACTACCAGATGAGTCAAGGATCCGAAAATTTGCAGAAACACCTCGACGTGCCCTATTTCGGCAAAGAAGTGGTGAACAGAGTCTCGTTTCTTCGGGAAGACCCAGAATTTATAACGAATGCTGTATTACATGCGTCCACTCGGTTTATCTTTTACGAAAATACCAATACATTGATTGATGCTTCAGCGAAAAAAAATGGTGCCAAGCTTGTGATTCTTACAAATGGCAATGAACAATTGACTACTGTTTCCGATACTTCTGGACAGCGCACGACGCGTGGATTATTAGATCTGAGTCCAGAATGGAGAGCAATTGTAGAGACTTGGGCCAAGGAAAATAAGGATCAGGACCCCGAGTTGCGTGCGCCTGGAAAGCCCAGTTTCCTTTTTCTCGGGCTTAAAGATGAGAGTGTAGGCCTTGATTTGCCCAGCCTCAAACTGTACGATAAGGAAACGTACCTTGATCATCAAGGAAGATACCTCGGGATTCCTTACTTTGGCGTGGATGTAACAAACTCGCCACAGACGGCCGCTTTAGTGCAGCAGCACATTTTGCAGCATAGCAGTACTGAAATTACGAAGGAGGACTTGGTTTACACCGACGCTCGCAAATATACAATGGCATTATCGATGGAAGAATCGGGGCTTTTCAGCCATGGTAAAATGTATTTTGACTGGCTTGGGCGCAACCGGTTCTGTCCAGGATGTGGCTCGAAAGTTATTGGTATTCATGCTGGAGGAAAGCTTAAATGCACGAACGAAAATAAAATTGTTGTGGATAACGAGGAAAAATATGCTTGTCCGGTGAAAAACACACGTGTGCTGAATGTTTCTTTCCCGCGTACTGATGCAGTGGTAATTACGGCAATCACAAACCGTGAGCGTACGAAAACCCTCCTTTCGTTGAGCAAACGTCATGCCCACGCCAAGATGTATGCGTGCACTGCCGGATTTATGGAGCCTTCAGAAACAGTTGAAGTGGCCACAAAGAGAGAAATCTGGGAGGAAACTGGGGTTGTTTGTCTGGATATCCAGATTCTCATGACCCAGCCTTGGCCATTTCCTGGAAATTTGATGATTGGATGTATCGCCACCGTAGATTTCAATGGACAAAATGAGATTATTCATTTAGGCCATGATCGCGAGCTTGCAGATGCTCGCTGGTTCGACGTGCTGTTTGTCCGGAAATTGATGCAAAACAGCCCCGATTTGGAGAATCCGGACGGAATCGTCTTGCCTACTGACGTTTCTATTGCATACACTTTGATCAAACATGTGGTGGACAAGAGCGAAACTAAGCTTTAACAATAACTGATTATTAACTTTTAACACAAGGCCACATTAGTGGAGTTTGTTTGGTCTGCATTTCTTATATCAAACTTTTGGGTGAAATACAGGGGGCTGAATATATTTGCATCTCTCTCTCTATCTCTCTCTATCTCTCGCTTTCATATGCCATAAAAGATATAATATGCCATTTATTTTTAAAAATTCACTGTAATTAGTTAGTTATTGCAATTCTAGGCCGAATCGCTGTATGCCGTCGGTACTGCATGAGGCACGTGGATCTACTAATTTGCCTTACCCCGGAAATCTTTCCACATCTCATCTTTTCCTTGATTTCCTTCCTGTTGTTTCAATTTCATTTACTTTTTTTTTTTTTTTCTTTTTCATTTTTTTGTTTGTTTTTTCTCTTGCTTGTTCTTACAGTGTACTTGATACTTCACTATGAGCCCCAATAAGTGTCTTGTGGCGGGCCACCGTGGGTTTAAAGGTAAGTATACTGAAAATACGATCGACGGTTTCGAGCGGTGTTTTGAGACCGGCGCCACGATTTTTGAAACAGATGTTTGGACAACAAAAGACGAGGTTTTGGTCATTTCCCATGATGTCAATACTAAGAGAGTGTTTTGCGACGAAAACGGCAACGAAACCAATTTCAATATTCTTGAAACAAATTATGAACAACTTAAACCTTTGCGTACTATCGGCTCAGGCGAGCCTTTGATGACATTTCAGGATGTGCTTCGATGGTTTGTAGAATATGTGAAAGAAACCGAACTCTCGCAATGTAAAATCATGTTGGACTTGAAAAACGCCAACCCGCCAAAATTACTCAGGCTTCTTTTCGAGGATATGTTGGCTGTACATGGAGATTTATCGTGGTGGTTTCCACGGATACAGATTGGCGTGTGGAGCTTGCGCTTTGTTAAGTATTTGAATCAGGATGAAGTATTCCAGGACTTGTTCAAAGACATTAAATCATACCATGGATACTCATTTTTTGATGTCTACCATATTTCCTTGAGTTGGCAGGACTCGATGGTATTTCTTGCTTACAATGAGTATTTGGACAAGCTTGAAAAAACTCGTATCAAATTCAAAGTTGCCGGTATATCTCTTATTCATGTTAGCACGTGGTCAACTGATTTTCTTGAAAAGTTTATGCCAGCAGTCAAAATCCAAAACTTGAAATTGTATACATGGACAATTAACCGTGTCGCTCAGCTTAGGTACTTCTGTGCGCTTGGTCGAGCTTGGGATCTAGAAGAATATGGTGTGATTACCGATTATCCGGATCTTATGATCGATGCTCTTTCTCGTGGTTTGATACCGTCAAATGATTTGCTGCAAAGTAATCAAGGACGGGCACTTTCAATTCCCCTTGGATTCCAGATTTTCTCATGGCTTGTGGGGATTTCAATGTACTTCGCCAAACCGGCACAACTTTCTGGAACCACGCTGTTTGAAACACCAGTTTTTCCTCAAGAACAGCTTTGCGTGAAGCCGAAACTTGGCACGAAGATTTTTGCTCTTTTGCAGGCATGGGGCATTTTCTGACCCTTCAAAGAAGGATCTCATTTTCTACCTCAAATGAAACTTTTTTTTCCTTAAAAGACGTAATTATTTAACGGTTTTGAAAAAGATTTATTACTATAAAAAGAAACAAAGCAAACAGTCAACTAAAACCAAATTGAGATAAAACAAACTTTACGACATTGGCACACGTGGAGACGGCTGGCATGAGCGTCCTGAACGGCTCTGTCGACAAGTGTGACCTTCACCAGCTATGATACACATATAATTATTGTCACAACGCCTGGTCTTTATTGCAAACTTTGGCTTCTGATTCCAGAGTCTACTCAAGTCTCGAGGAACATTGAACCTGTTTCTAATGGTCCTTTCCATTCTTGTGACTTCCTCTTGTGGGATTTCATAGGTGTCATTTTCCCAATCCTTCAATATCTGGTAGTATCTGATACTGGGATCAAAAGCGGTAGTGTCAAGCCACTCAATGAGTGTTTTTCGAGTTTCTTCATTGGGCGGTACCTCCGGGTCCAAAACAAATTTCCCATCGACCACCAACATTGTTGAGTTACCAATAGTATCGTCACAAAGCGATGATAAAAACGTGTATGCTAACTTATTAGCATTATCGGGCCATACCGTATCATAAGTATCAAAGAACGTATACATCAATTCATCTCCTTGTGGAGCGCAGAAAACGGTTTTGGCATAGAAGCACCAGGACGTAAGTATAGTAATAACAAGTATTGGAAACATGTAGTTAGTTTCTCTCAATAAACGTAAAATAGTAAATTTCTCTTCTCAATAACTCAAATATCTCAGTTTTTTGGGAGCAGGAAGGCTGCTTTTTAGTAATTGCATTAAACAAGCCTACTGCTACTTATAATAATGAAGGTAAAAATTAAGCAATTGTTTGTCTTTTTTTTCTTCGCTTTGCTTACGGCATGATTCAAATCTCGGTTGCTCCTTTCTTTTCTGGCTCATTTCCACAGTCAGGACTACTCAATAGAGGAGCAATTTAAAAGAAGTTTTCTCGGCGAAGTTCAGGAAATATGTGTGTTTATTTTTTGCTTCCGAGAAAAAAAGCAAGATTCATTGTGGCCTCGAATCTGCCTCTTCTAATAAATATGCAAATATCCTAGCCGTAGTCTACTTAATTTTGCCCGTTCATTTGGCAATTGGCCGGCCTTTATCATGCTCGGCCAAGCTTACCATGAGAGTTCTCTCCTCGAAAAAAAGAGTCAAAAAATTGAGAACTTACGAATATTCTTTCCGGTTTATCTTGGATGAAACAAGGTTTTTGAGAGACACTTTGCCCGAACGATGATTGCTGAGGCAGTCCTTCGAACTTTTAGATGCATTCTATAAAAATTGGAGCTGGATGAAAATCATTAAAACATTGAACCGAGTTTGTTTATTTATTTGTTTTATTTTTATTCCTCAACATACACAAAATCGTCCAAAACATGGCTTTAATGTAAGACTAGTTTTTTTCTTAATTCAAGTCAAACCTTCTCACAAAAGAACAATAGCATTGTCAAAATTCTCACATAAGGACATTTACGTAACTCTATAATTCTTCCTAGAAATGTGAAAATATGAAATCATAGAAAGCCATCCTTTTCTTGTTTTTTTTTTTTTTTTTTGTTGTTGTTTTTCAGCCGGGCGACAGAATTGTTTATTACTTTACTTGTAGTGAAGATTTGCGGGAAAAAGCATTCTTTTTGAAAAAGCCCTCGATGAAGTTGAAACTCACGTAACTACATCATTTTTCCTGCAAAATTTTGGGCAAAAGAAAGAAAAACTAAAACTAACCTGAAACTTCAATTCAACACTGGCCATCTGGATCGAAGTCAAAAGCAAAGCAAAGGTAAAATTTTTATGGGAAATTAATCGATGGTTTGAGATTCACGAAGGCTCTTTCTCAAAAAGTAAAGATGTCGGAATTTCGATAATTTACGGATAAATCATTGAAAAACATTGATGCAATTAAAAGTTCTTTAAATTTCTCTCGATTTTGATTTCTTTACTGAGTGGCAACTTTTCACGTCAAATTATCTTTTCGCTAGGCTGGCTCTGACCTTGACCCCATAAATTCTCACTGCGTTTAATCACTATGTATTATCAAAGCACGCGCACCAGGGCCCATCACCTTCTAACAATAAAGAGCATCTTTCTACCTCCCAACAATTATCTTCAAATCAACGCAACCTCAATATTAAAAAATATTCGGCAGGTGGAAATTTTCTGAAACAAGAAAAATTTTCTAAACTTTCTAAAAAAAACTCTGACCATGTTTAGCTCGCTCCTACCGGCCCCAAAACATTGCACCCACCCCACAATAAAAGTTGTGCTACGCAAACCGGCCCCAAAATCTAAGGCCTTGGTTTTTACCAATTCTACCTCCGAAATAGATACAAAAGTACCACATTCACTGGGGTCCGAGGGAACTCTTTCAACGCTTCATCTTGATGAGAATGGGCAGGTTGATTATAGTAAAACGATTGTGGCCTCTGGCGGAAATATTTCTGCCCAAACATCTTACGAAGATACTATTCCATTGAAAGTTAGATATCCAAATCTTCGCCACCATTTCCCACGATATACGCTAGAAACGTGTCCCGATAATACACTTCGGGACTGTGTAGCGGAAACGCAGAAAGTTATCGATGCCATTTTGGCCAAAGCTGAAAACGGCGAGGTCTCTAGTACAGACCCCAGTTTTGTTACATTTACACCAAACTCTATACTGGAAACCGATGGCCGAGGCAGAACACTTGAGATCCGTAACTATAAAGAAGATCCCATGCTCCCGCCAAAATTCAAGCTTCGAAAAAACCGTGAAAAGGAGCCCTCGCCGCCTCCTCCAATCCTTAAAGCTGCACCTACGGAGAAAATCACAAAAGAAGTCAAGGATAAATGGCATATTCCTTCTGCGGT
>JAJMKX010000035.1:0-33277 GCA_030569435.1 Metschnikowia koreensis | reverse complement strand
TACTGGCAGCAGTGTCTTTGTGGAATGTGATGTTTGTGCAACATTGCTATTTGAAGGTGCTCCGAAATTCATGCTTGATTGTCTCCCCAAGGTTTTGGCCTGTGGCTGGCCAGAATTGGCACCAGGCTGCTTTGGAAGCTGCGGCGCTGATGACAGACGGGCTCTGCCGGATCCAGCCCCTGGATTTTCCGCTTGTGTACTGGGCTGTGTCGCCACAAAGCCATTGATTGTGGTTTTAAGGGCCGGATTCTGGGGCAGCAGTACCAGCGATTCAGAAGCTGCTGCATCTGCTTGTTCAAGGGGCAAATCACGTGTTTTAGCCGCCGATACAGGTTTCAGCGCCTCTGCTTTTGTGCTTGTTGTACCAGGAGCAGATGAATCTTTTTGCAGAACCTCGGGCTGATCTGAACTTAGTGAGACCGACGGTCTGCGTTCAGAATTGAGTTTTTTGCCGAGTTTCTTCGATTTTCCTCGGAAAAGCCAGTCCACGTCTCCATTGGACACGCCGGTTTCGATTTCTGCGGGCGGTACTGATGACATTGTGCTTGTGAAAAAGGGTATTCAAGTTAATAAAAAATAAAATGTGGGGACCGGATGTAGCTTAAGATGACGAGTGCTCGCAGGCTGGAATAGATGTATTTTTTGCAAGCACAATCTCTTTAAAAATTAAGAAAAAAAAGTTTCCGACAAGGTTCGGATTATGCTTTTATCAAGCGTGCTATAATTTTTTTTTTATTCTTATCTATTTTCAATGCAAAAACAGTAGAAAGGCTAAGGTGTAATTGCAGAAGCTGGCTCAATTCGCTTCTTCTTTTACGAGTGCTCGGAATCTGCCAGTGCTAATACGTCAGGTAATTTAAGCGTGGAGTCGAACCGCAGGCCGGTAGTGTACACAGTGCGGGGCCTGAGCAAAGATCCGGTGGTGCGACTTCAAAATTCAGCTTCAACTTGTGTGCGCTCGCCGCTAAAAAATAAGAAACTTGTGGGGGCTGGTGGGCTGATGCTGCGGTGCCTAATTGGTTGATTATGCCAAGTGTGCTCTGGCAAAAAGTGCTGGTGAGAATCATTCAAGGACAGCAACAAGCAAGATAATAAAGTATGAATTATGAGATTTTATAGAATTCCGGCTTTTTAGACAAAATTTTCAGTGTTCATTTTATTTTTTATAACTCGCTTTCTTTTTTCTCAAAATACGGATTGCACCGTTTGCTTTTGTTTGAAATTCGGCTGGCCACTGAAGTCTGACGGTCTCGGTCTTACAAGTCCGCGCACGGTTTCGAGCCTTCTTCTTCTTCTTGGAATGATAAGAACTCAGTGCACACATTAACTAGTCTTGATTGGGGTTTTTTTTTTCAACAAAGAGATTAAGAAACAAAAAAAAAAAATTCAAAAATGCAAAGCCATTGGTCGGTCTACTTTTTGCATATATAGAAGAGGCCTTCGAGCTGAGCTAACTCTCGGCTTAAGCGTGCGGGGTGAAATGATTGGGGCACGATTTGATTTGGCTTCCAAATTGATCCACCAAGGATAAGCAAAAGCGTCGGTAGCTTTCAAACGAAGAGAAAAATAAAGGACATCTCCAACGAATTTAAGAAGTTTTAAAGAAAAAATAAAAAGAATAAAAAAACAAATAAAAACAAATAAATGAACGCCCTTAGTGTGATTAGTCGAGCCCGTGAAAAGCGCAATTCACCGAATCGCTCCCACGTGGAATCCCTTAATAAAAGCTGGAGATAGAACTGATCCGGACTAGAGAATTAGGAGCCCATCAGATGAAAGCGCCCGATATTTTCTAGATTATGATTTCAAGGCAAGTTTTAAAAAAAAAGTGCTTATTACTGAATAAATCAGATATTCAATTGCAAAATCATTGAAGAATAATTCAAACAATGATGAAATATTGGAAGTATTTATGAACCCCTAAACTCTACGCAAGCCCTCTCCTCCTCACTTCGGGACCGCGCACGGACTTCAAGGCCTCAATCCAAAAAAAAAAAAAAAAAAAAAAGATAGCAGCGTGCCCCAGCGAAGCGTGTTTTAGTCAGCGAGTGCGCTTCAAGCCCAGGCCCCACAAAAAGAAAAATACAACCAATCACGTGCACAAGAATTTTTTTGTTTAAGGAGCCAACGGCCGCATTTTCCGTACCAGGCCCCGTGCCCATCCCCGGGTCCGGCACGCGGCTTTTAGGAAAGTCGCCGCTTATCGGAGCCCATCTTCGCAGATGCGCCAGATAATTGAGAAGGGTGAACGTCGATTTAGAGCCACATGAAGATTGGAAATAGGATTTCGATATTCTACTTAGTACTATTTTTTTTTTGTCATATTCTCCTCCCTCATTTTTCAAAAAGCTTGTAGAAGCGGCCAGAAGTTATGTTGATATATCTACGAGGCTGCATCCTCTTCCCCTACAAAGTCGTAGCAAAATCAAAAAAAAATTAAAATTAAAAAAAAAAAAACGCTTATTAATTTCAGGCCCCAGAAGCCTTTCCAGCCCCCTCCTCCGTCCGAGTCTCCGACTTCAACCCGTGTGCGCGCTGCAGCTTCTCTGCCCAAAAAAGCCCGCGGCCTGCATCTGCGCAGGTGAGGATTTCGTCACTCATTCTCAGTCATCTTTTCTTTTTCTCCTTTTCATATATATAGCCTCCTTCGTACTCCATCTTTTGATTTGAACCGTGAACGAACTGCTCCTCTTTTTTTTTTTTTTTCTGAATTTTGAAAAAAATAAAATTATCAATCAAAGAAACAAATCAAAGCAAATAAAGCAAATTATCTAATACCTATTCCAGAAATGTTCAGACAACTCTACAGACCAATTGCCCTTACTGCTGCTAGAAGAGCCGTGGGTCCTGCTATGCTTACGGCGGCTAGAGCCACGCCTTCTGTGTTCAATGTGGCCAAACCTCAACAAAGAGGATACCACGAAAAAGTGCTTGATCACTACTCAAATCCTAGAAATGTTGGATCGTTAAATAAAAACGATGAGGACGTGGGCACGGGTCTTGTTGGTGCCCCAGCTTGTGGTGATGTGATGAGATTACAAATCCAGGTGGACGAAGCCACTGGAGTGATTAAGGATGTGAAATTCAAGACTTTCGGCTGTGGCTCTGCCATTGCATCGTCGTCCTATGTTACGGAACTTGTTAAGGGCAAGACTCTTGAAGAGGCATTGACCATCAAAAACACGGCGATTGCCAAGGAATTGTCTTTGCCGCCCGTGAAATTGCACTGCTCCATGTTGGCTGAGGACGCCATCAAATCCGCAGTCAAGGACTACAAGACCAAGAGACTGAATGCGGCCAAGCAGCCTACTTTGGGTGCCACTGCCACTGCCTAGTGTGCTTCTCATCGTTTTGCTTTCGAGTTTTTTTTCTTCCTTCCTTCTCCTTCCTTCACTCTGCTTTTGAGTAAATGTGCTGATTCATTTTATCATGTGGTCCTTTTTTTAAGCCTCCGACTCGATTCAAGTCTGACCCTTTTTTGGGCTATTTTTTATCGAAGACCTAAACACCCATTCAGTTGATGTGAAAATGAGCCCAAACTTCAAGAAAAAAAGGATATGGTGATGTTCATGCTCATGAAGCATGTGAGCACTTGTCTTTGTGATTCATCATTTATATTTAGCAGTTTAACATGGAGGGCTAGGTCCCGAAGCGACCGACCCTTCGTCTATTTATTTAATACACATCTATGGCTTGACAAAAAGATACTTGGCAAACTGGCGCCCCACAAACCCCGTATCGAGATCCCACAGTTTCATGCGCGTAATAGCTATAAAACTAAGTCCCGAGAAAAGTCCAATTACTGTATAGGCGATTTTGCGGGCCCGTAGACTAAATTGCCTGCGATAACGGAAAAGACCGCTAATTATATGGTAAAATGAGACCCACAGAAGAAGGCCAAGCATGGCATAATTAGCCACTGCGCCTAGGCGGCCGTAAAATGACTGGTGGAGATAATGCGTGACGAAATTAAGGTTGATTAATGCCGAGTCGCCGTCTACTAGTAAAGCACCAAATTTCATTCGATAGATATGGTAGCCAAGCGCAATGGCCATGACGTAGCCGGAAAATGTCAATGGGGTGAATTCGGGGAAATGCGACGAAATCCATGATTTTTTAAATCCAAGGCCAAGAATCGTACCTATTCCACCAAGCCCAATATCGTCTCTATGCTCGTCCTTTATGATGATGTGAGATTCGGCCCGTTTCCTTTTCACAGGCCGGGAAATAAATCCTCTAATGATTCTGGCGGCTAAGCCGCATGCTACGTGGATGCCTGCAGTGGCATAAGTGACGGGGATTTCGAAAACGGGACTCATGTATATGGCCCTAGTCATTTCAAAGAACTCCAGGCATTTTTCGGCATGAATACCTAATGCTGGTGCCACCACCACCGACGAAATATGGAGCCCGAAAAACGCAAGAAACCCGTACGCCGTGAGTTTCTGTGTTTTTTGAAGCGCCAAAAGCACCCGTTTTAGAAGCTCCCGAGTTTTCCTGGTGGGCGTTTTGGGACCTGATTCTGGACCTGGACCTGGACCTGGACCTGGACTAGGCTCATTAAATACCTCTTCCACCGGCTGCGGAACCACCTGTTTGAGTTCCAGCAAAGACATATTATTGTGTACTTCTTCTAATGGTAATATTTGTCTTTTTTTTATTATTGTTTTTGTTCAGAATCTGATCAGTTTGTGTACACTTAGCTTGATCAAGCTGAGCCAAAGTTTGTGCTTAAGACAGTACAGTAATTATGATTAAGTATTATTGCGAGCCCAATCAGATGGACAGTAAAGATAAGCTGGGCGATGGGCGATGGGCGCGCCAGCAAGGCAAGGCAAGCGTGGGGCCAGGTAAGAGAGGGTAGAGTGAGAGTCTCTTTTTTCAAAAAGAGCTTGCGTAAACCGCCCGGCCCGTTGAAGTTAAGTTCTTTTAATGGATCTCTTTATATTTCAAATAGAAATCCATTGATTCACTTTCAATTGCAAAAATTGTACGTTTTATTGTGTGCTTTTGTGGCACTAACTAACGGATAATTTTAATAGTTATTTGGGTCATCAATCAAAGATCCGCGCCTTGGTGGCCCTAATTCTGGTTTTCTCGTTTTAGCTAGTACAGGGCCATATAAAACAACTAAGGTGCAATTTTTCTAAAAAATTAAGGATATGGATCAATAAATTTTACCGGTAATCAATTTTAAAAATCGATCAAAAATTCATAAATGCGCCCTTTGTTGTTGTTGTTTTCTTTAAAAAAAATCCCATAATTAATTCTCAATTTAGGGCCCAGGGCCTAATGCTCAAGGCTCAAGGCTCAAGGCTCAAGGCTCAAGGCTCAAGGCCCCGCACGCAAAACTCACCGCCTCGGTGTTTGCGCGTTCTTTGCAAACTGTGCCACGCAAGCACACTCGGAACCTGAGTCCCATATACGAACCTTCACCATTCTCAAGCCTAGGGATTCTTCCAACCACATTATATTCTAGATTAAGGTATAAAAGAAGAAATATCACGCTTTTTGAAATAAAAGACTACCTCTACCTCCGTTCCATATATTTTTTATTTCAGGGAAATAAAAAAAAGAATAATCATGTCATCATCTTCATTCACACAAACCAGAAACTCGGCCATCAGTTTGGAAAACACCACGCAGCTGCTTTTGTCCCGTTTTTCAAAACTCCAACATGTCGGCAATCTGGTTGAACCCGAGGCCGAGGAAAGTGGGTTGGCGAGCCAAATCGCCGAGATTCTAGCGAAAAGAGAGGAGGTGATTGCAAAATTGAACCGGACCTGCGACGCCGACATCAATATTTCAACGTCAAAACTCCAGCAATTGCAGAGACATAAGGAGAATCTTGCTGCCGACCGCAACTCGTTTCTCAAAATTCAAACACGGATCAACGACGAGCGCAATCGAAACAACCTCTTGTTTCTGGTGCAAACGGATATTTCTGCGCATAAACAACGCCATGTATCGCTGGCTGCAGAAAATGCCAATGAGTATATTTTGGAGGAAGGACGGCGCGTAGACTCTGCTAACAATTTTGCCGAACGGCTCTTACAACAGGCGTACGAAACACGTGACGAGCTCATCAGTCAACGGGCATTTCTCCAAAACGCCCTGAGCAGAATTCAAGGCACAATCCTGACGATTCCGGGAATTAATGTGTTGATCTCGAGAATCAACACCCGCCGGAAGCGCGATACCATGATTATGGCGACGGTGGTCACCGTGTGTATTCTTGGCTTATACTTCTTGCTGTAAGTATAGGTGGTTGAACTGATATTAGATTCTTTCTTTTTCATTCTTTTTTTTATATTTTTGAAATATTCAAGAGTCTAAAATTGAGAGGCGTGGGAAACAATTGGAGTTCTTTGTCGGTATTTGTTTGGCGGTGGTCAATAATTGCTTTCTTGTTTTCTTCATCTTCTACAAGCTACGCATGGAAGAAACAATTTGAAGTTTGATGCATGAAAAATTCGAGATCCGCACTATGGCAATCTTTTGTTTCCTATCATTTCCGAATCTCTTTCATAGGACTATGACGAGTTGCCATTATTAGACCAGGAGGTCCTGTCCTGCAGATGGGTCGTGTTTCAAGTGTGATCCCCTTACCTGCATTTGTATGGGCCCCGTACAGTGAGCTCAAGGCACTCGAGGGTTGCGACTGCGTTTTGTGCCGGCAATTCGCCCGTTTAGGTGATTTTGAATTTTGAGTTGATTTTTCCTCTTCCGTATACACATATATCCATTTCACCACACTCACCATGGATGAACGAATTATGGACTTGAAAATCCGCCGGATTGAACAGCTTAATGAAAAGCTCCGGGATGCCTTGAAAAAAGACCGGATTCCGGCCTCTAGGGCTGCGGCATTAATAATACAGGCCTCGGAAGATATTCCAGATCCTCTAATTCCGTCGATTTGGCATCTTCCTCCGGAATTGAATCGATATCGGGCTTATCAAGAAGCAAGGAGTATGGGTGGAGGGAAAAATGTGTCATGTTGCACAATCGTATGAAGTGCTAGACTAATCAGTTTACAAGGATGCAAAGGTTGCAGTGACTAGATGACTTGTTTCAAATCACTATGAGGGTAAAATATTTGATCAGAGTAAGAAATAGAAATGAAATCAATCAATTATCCTATTTGAAATGACGAACAGTGGAGGCAGCCCCCTTCATATTGACAGACTGCTTTCAATTAAAGCCCGAGCATGTATTCTCCAGGACCAAATACAAGGTCAGCTGTGCAAGAATTAAATACAACAGAACGGAAATATCTTATTTTATTTTATTTTTTTTTTTATCCTTCTTTATATTTCCGTTCATTTAGCCTCCCACACGCGAGTCTGCTTTTTCATCAATGGTTACTTTCCGTAAATGCTCGGCCGACTCGTTTCCCAAAGTACTATCTTCCTCCTTCTCATCAGAGCCACATCCACAGTCGTAATCCTCTAAAATCGTCGTACAGTCGTATTCGGGTTTCTGCAACCGCTCGTTGACCTTATTGTGGATGTGACACCCCCATAAAGCGGCAGTTTTACGGGTTTCTACTTGCACGGGGTATTTCTGTAACAATTTCTGGAAATGCCGTGCACAGTCTCCACACGGATACACCTGTGCAAAAAGATGGATATACTGTTTTAATGTTTTCTTCTCCTGCACCGTGGGCTTATCAGGGTACCGGGCCAAAACCGTATGGAATAAGTGCCAGGCCGAGTTTCCGAGTTGTGCCTTGAGGGTTTCATTGGCCATTTTCGGCATAAATGGAGTTTCGGTAAATCCGTCATCATCGGATCCAGAAGTCACCTCTTTTTCTGAATCGGTTTCTGATCCTCCCAACGCTTGTTCTTTTGCTTTTTCTGTCAACAAGTCCTCGGTATATTTTGACGATACCGGGAGTTGATCTGCTTTCAAATCAAGGTTATCCAGAGACAAATTATCTGTTTTTATGTTCAAGTCAAATGCATCCAATGGGCCTCCCTGGCCTAAGGATCTCTTATCTCCAGTGGCAACAAAATAAATGGCACATGTCACACATAATAGCACCACGATCGAATAAAGCGGTCTTCTTGTTGGCCTGCCCATACTGTAAATATCAATCTTTGTTTGTATATTGGTTTTTTCAAAATTTGATGATGTGGTGAGAAAGACAAGGAATTCCGAAAACTTCTGTCTTTTTCTCTCTTTCGTGCCTCCGTGTTTTGCAGTATGTGTGTGGGCCCACATTCTGTCTTCGCGAGACGTGGCGCGACGCAGTAATGGAGGAGTCAGCATCACATGACATTTTTTGTTTTTTTTTTGGAAACGGAAATAGCTTATTTTAATTATAAGTTATGAAATAGGGATTGCGGGGATTTCAGTTGATGGTCTTTATTTATCAAAATTCTTATAATTTCTTTTTTTCATTTACTTCCCATGAATGTGCACTAGGTATGCTGTAACTACATAAACACACAAGCTCGTGTGATGAGTATGTCACGCTCTGGTGACGGACCCTTTTTTTTTCTAAAGTCCAATTCAATCTTTTGCGTTTATCTAGAAAATGATGCTCAGCATGTGAAAGGTCATACTTTGGGTTAGAATCGACATTTTTGAGAAGACCAAACTATTACAAAATAGCGCAAGAAGTGCTTTACGGCTGATTAACAAGAGTCACTTTATTATATTCTTTTATCAAGCTAGCAGTGAAATTTCCCGTTTGTTTTCTGAAACTAATTTCTATCACTTATTAATACATTACAGGTTCGATAACTCGTGAACCGTTTATCTAGAATTTGTATTAAAAACTTATTGAAGCACACCTAGCAAAGCTGCCGCACGAAGCCTTTTAATGTTACCTGGTAATACGCGATTCAGTTCAATTCTTATGCTAATTCTGAGAAATGAAAATGGGCCCGTTCCAGCCATGTGAAGATTGTACTAGTGTTTCTATTTTTATTTTCTTTTTTCTTTGTATTCTCTCTATACCCCCCAAAAAAAACTTATCTGGAGGTGTCGATGGTGGCTGCTTGCAAAACACCAGGCAATGCATCACTACCAATTCCAAAAAGGAGCTTGATGCCCGCCACCAACGTAGCAACTAATGCCACCGATGTCCACAACAAAAGATGGGCTTGTGCTGCAATGTCCTTCTTGCTGCAGTCATAACCGGCCCATTTGGTGGTTTTGGTGGTTTTCTTGTCCTGAGTGGCCGAGCAAAGACATTGCCAGCACTTGGCCTGAACTTTAGTACAGGTACCGTGACCGCTACAGTTGTTGGTGGCAACCAGGCAGGTATCTTCATCGGCAAAACAGGCTTTTGCGGACACTGCACCACGTTTTCCAAAAGTGGCAAAAGCATCGTCAAGTTCGTTGTTTCTCTTCAGCAATTGCAGCTTGTCGGACGCGATTTTATGGTCGGTTCCTACAGCAACAATAGTGACGGCGAATTTCGAGGTCAATGCCGAAATGCTTTCGAGCAAAGCGCCTTTGGCGACGCCATAAGTCTTGGAGTTGTAGCCGATTCTCAGTCCAATTGAGTGGAGCGAGTCCAAATTGGCCACCACAAGTTCACCAGTATGGTTGTGCGAAGCAGCAAACTTGACCATTTGCATGAGCTCACTAATATAAAGTTTATCATTGACAAGCTTTAAGCCAGAAGAAGAGGAGGATTCGGAAGAGGCCATCACGTTTTGCAAAGACCCGTGAGTCTTACCATCAACGGCCTTCACCAAATCGGCCCATGCCTGAGGCAACTCGCGGTTGAAAAACTTGAATTGTTGAGGTAAGTCGTCCTTTTCGGCGGTTTCCGAAGAAACATACTTGATTTCCTCAGTCAATTGTGCAACAGCACCGTTGTTGGCCTCTGCCACTTGTTTGGGCAATCTTTTGAACAAAGCCTTCACAAGCCCCTGCGCTTGTTTATCCTTGCCATTGTTTCCTACATCTATTTGGAAAGAGGGGGACCAATCTGAATGGAGGTGTTCTGGAGTATCAACACCCTTAAGAACCACCAACAAATCGGGTTTTCCCGAGGCATCTTCGTGCACTAAATCGATGAAATCCACTGCTTTCTCCTTGTGCCCAATCTGGTAATACTCGCCGGCGCCAAATTTATCTGCCAAGTACAACAATGAGTTTTTGACAGAAACAGCTGGAAGCTCGGGGTTTTGCTTACCGGGAAATTCGTACACAGCAATGTTGCTGGACGCACCCACAACGGATGCTCCCACAAGCGCTGCATAGCTCAACAGGGCAAACTTCATGGTGGGGGGTGGATATGCCTGAAGGGGGTTTTTCTGGTTGTTTTATGATTTCAAGAGGGAAAATGGAGCCCAGATATCGTGGATTTTTTTTAATTAGCGAGGGCCGACCGGGCGCTCTATTGTGCAGGTCTTTTTGGGTGCCTGGTGTACGGGTCACCGTTGGTGATAACAATCATGATTCCTTTCTTTGGCGGTTGTGGATTTTGGAATCCTTATATGTTTTTGCTGTTTTTTTTTTTTTTTGTTTCAATTGGAAAAAGTTTATGTTCTTATTGTTGTAGTAAGTTTCAACTGGAAAACTAATTCGCCACTTCAATTGTCAGTATTTCCCATGACTCTTTGCCATGAGATAAGACTTTCGCAAATATTGAAACGTTTAATGGAGAAAATAAATTTTCACGAGTAACGCTCGTTCTTCGAAAAGATAAAAATTCTTGCCATAATTCCAAAAGTGCGTATCTCCTTTCGAAATCATTAAAAAGACCACTTAGTTTGTAAATTTAATATATTTCCTAAATAAAGTCTAAGAGATTCATATTTCTTACTACAGTGTGATGCTTGCTTCCAATGCGAGCTCACTATCGAGTTAATCTAAGAGTGCGTAGCTCACGCTTAATGGTCAGGAAAAATTAAAACACACTGCTTTTTTCTCTTCTTATTTTGTCATTGTCTAAAAAGTTACTTTTTTCTTATTTTCACAAAGGTTCTCTAATTATCCAAGCCCAAGGCCTCTCTTTGAGATTTGGAGTTGGGGTCAAAGTATGGAACCTCAGCAAGTGCCGTGACGCGAGTACCATGTCTAGGCTTATTCCCTTCATAATCCCATACAGCATTGTGATTGGCGACCCGGTTATCCCAGATAGCCGAGGTGCCGTAATTCTCTTTAGACTTCCAGTTCCATCTGACCTGAATGTCCAAGTTTTTTTCGTATACACTAAACAAGTACTCCAAAATAAGCTGAGACTCTGCAGGCTCTAAGCCAACAATCCTCACTGTCATGTCTCTGTTCACATACAAATATTTCCAGCCGGTAGCAGGGTGTGTTCTAACAAGAGGATGTTCTCTTTCGATATGTTTTGGCCCACTCAATGGGTTTTGTCTATCGATGTATCCGTGCAAAGATTTGTAGATTGCAGTTTTGCCATCCAAGAACTTTTGGAATGCAGGCGATAACTTATCGTACGCGGCATATCCAGAAGCCCACAAAGTATCTCCTCCAACGTCAGGTACAGTATCATTATGCAAATGAGTCAATCCTGGGGTTTGGAACTCATGCAGTAAATCAGAATGCCAATTGGCCGTACCCTTGGCATTGTTTTTGAAAGAAAGAGGAATTCCATGGACTGATCTTGCATAATCTGGCCAGATAACTGTGATTCCCGCCAAATCCTCCCCATCAACTGAATCAGGAACTCGGGGTGCTTTTGCATGTACTTCCACCTGGCCCCAGTACTTGCCCAACTCTAATTGCTTTTGTGGAGACAAATCCTGGTCTTTGAAAAAAACAACCACTCTTTCTGCAACCAAAAGAGCCAATTCGTCTTTTTGCTGGTCGTTCAAATCAGCAAGTTGCAACCCAACAATTTCAGTTCCAATATGAGCAGTCAAATCATTTACTTCCTTGGCTGCGCTAAACAAGGCCTTTTTTTCGGGATCGGCATGCTTGCCCCTTTCTACGTAAGGATATTCCTTGTTCCGAATCTCGTATGCCTCATCAACAAAAATAGGAAGCTTATCCTGCTCAGGGATTTTAGGATACCCTTTTGACAAATCAATTCCGTACTTTTCGAGCCTTTTTCTGGTGGGCCCTGGGATTCTGTCAGCCCAGGCAATATTGGAATTAGAGTCCAGTGATTTCTTGGTATTATTGCCAAGACTCAATTCCTTGACAAGTGAAGTATAGTCTTCAGAAGACTGTTGAACAGGTGCCATTGTTTTAGTGTTGTTGGGGTATGATTTTTTTTTTTAATTCACCCCATGAGCAAAAGCATCCTCTTTTTATATATGTACCTAAATCATAAGGAGATGAGATTACTAATTTATATGTTTATCCATGTATCAACCACAGTTGAATTTAGTAATCTCAGGGTGCAAGATCAGGCATCAACCACAGTTGCAACCATAGATAAAAATGCGCAATAAAGTCCACAGTTTCTAATTTTTTTGTTTTCAGTAAAATTCTTTACAAAGAAAAAGATGATAAGGGCTGTAAAGATATTTTACGAGTTTCATGAACAAGAAAGAAATGAATGGGTAAGTCTAGTTAGTAAAAAAATTACACTCTTAGAAAACTGCAAAAGCTACTTTTCCGACCAACTGTGGCTCGATAGAGGAGGAAACTATGAGACTGTCTTGCGAGCTGATAAGAATGTTTTTGAAACACTCACATTGTTGAGAAATTGCGATAAGAGCTGTAAGCTTCAACTTGACATAGTGACTTTTTTCTCGATCTTTAGATTATCTCAATTTTCAGATTTGAGCAGGAGCCCAAGCTAGAAGCGTCATATTGAGTTGCTTTAAGAAAAAGGCTTTAGCAATTTATCTGGATATCTATCGGGGAAAACATTTTTGTGATTGAAGAAAAAAAAAAGTTATATCAGCCAAGTTTTCTTTAAGTAAAGAAATAATTCGGATTACAGGAAGAACTAGAGCCAATATCCCAAAAACTACGCACTATAGCCCAAAAGATCTTTAAAAAACATGCCGACAGATGATTTTTCAGTGCCGTTGAAGCTTTTTTCTTCTTTTTTTTCTTGACAGCAGTAGAAACTTGTCAGAGAGTTATTGAAGAGTCTTGAAGAAAATAGAATTCAGCATTTGAGCACTAAAATTTACCAAAAAACAACTGAAAAAAAAAGGAAAAAACATTGATGCTTCATTTTATCTAAAATGACTTAAATATTGCGCTGCAGGGAACTGTATAGAAGATGCAGTGGCTCAATGGTAGAGCTTTTGATTCCAAATCAAAGGGTTGCAGGTTCGATTCCTGTCTGTGTCATTCTTTTTACTTTAGTTTGTTTTTTTCAAAGATTTTTTTTTTTTTTTTCACAGGGTTGGAGTTTGTGCTCGTGTTTCACTTGAAGTTTGAATTAATTCATCAGAGCTGGTAATTATGGGTGTGTACTCTACGTAAATACAAGCGCGAAGTTTTTGGCTTTTTTTTTTGTCTAGGTTACTCTCTGTAGTGTAGTTTTGGCTATGCATTCAGATAGGGGTGAAAGACTAATTTCGAGTTTATAAAATCTTCAGTTTTTGTCAGCCATATAAAAGTATCATCACTAAGCATAGTTTATCAAAACCACACTACATAGAGTAAGAGTCCTCTCTTAATCTCCGTAGTACAGTGCAGATTTAAAGAAAACCTGAGTGAGGTGAGAGAAAATTTTGGGACCTTTTTTTTTTTCTAGTGACTTTCGCGTGGTGCGGGTAATGCTGTGAGAGGAAAATGAGGGTAAATATCGTGGAGGTACGGAACTCCCAAGATTAATAGCTCAACCAAGACCAAGAAAACAAAGACCAATTTAAGTCTAGAAGCGGAAATTTGAGTTTGGTTAATTTCTAAGTATCAGTACAGTTTGAAAAATTTTCAAAAAGCCAAAACTTGGTCTTTTTTTTTGGCGTGACCTTCAAAAGTAAAGCGGGGTTCACTGATGATGGGTGTAGAGAAATTTTGGGTTGGTAGTGCATATTGCAGAGCAAGACAAGTTCAACGACACCCAGTTTGGAAATATTTGAAGGGAAAAAACAGTGTGCTAAAGTTATTTTAAAACACTCAAAACACTCAAAGTTTGAAAAGAAAAGAATCTTTTTGAGTGAATGCTTCTTAAATGCCTAATCTCTCTTTTTTATTTATTCTCAAAATCCCCTCTAGCGTAGCACGAATTCGATTATTGCTCCTTGCGTTTCTGCAGGCACATACGTCACTGTGGCCTCGGCCGGTCTTGTAGATAAGCACTTATCTAATATCGGATTCTCACGGATCTCTCTGTTTGCCCAGCTTAAACTAATAAATATATACATTCCGTTCCCCTTTTCGTTCTTGATATTGCATCTATTTAACTTTCAATCTTTCGAGCGATTTGCCTTTAAGTCGTTTATCCAATTTCTAAGAGCCTGAGCATTAATTCAATCCAGTCCTCAAATAGTCTGTAATCAGAGTTCGTGATTAAGACCCACACTACTGGCAGGTCAATACGTTTTTACAGTTTTTAAGAGCACCGCAACCAAGTGAAGAAGCCAAAAGAAAAAGAAAGAACAAAATAAGGTAGTTATTTAGTGCGAGAGTTAGACAAAGAAAAGTCCTACATATCTAAGATATCACCGCCAAGAGGGGTAAACTAAATCTTCAGATAAATAACAACAAAACAAACTTAACATGGCGTTTAATCCAGGAATGGAGGCCAGACGCAGACCTTCGCTAAGGGCAGTTTCCGAGGACCGGGCCTCGTCATTTTTTTCCGATTCTCAAACATCCTGGGTCGTATTTAATGCAGCCGAACTGCGGCCACATGATCTTCTTTCATTTTCTACAGAAAACCCACTCACAAGCACAGAAGATGAGGCAGAAAGCTTGCTGGAAAAAAGTGAGCTAGATGTTGGCGTACAAGAACCGAAAATGGTTTTCAGTGGGCTTCAGGCACCACCATCACATGAGACAGATGATGAACTAATTGATGACCTAGATTTCTCTCTTTCAAACCGCATAAATGAATGGCAAAAGGCCACGGATGCGCCTGTTTCGGACAATGTTGCCTCTTGGGACTTGGACGAAGATCTTATTAATCAGGTTTTGGATACAACGATTCTCCAAAAAGTGCCTGCATATTACGGAGACCACTACTTCGAAAACATGTCAAGAGTGGAGTATATTCGGTTCAAAAGAAGCAGTAATATTTTGAAACAAGCTCTCACAAGAAAGGGATATGCCGCAAGTGACCCCGAGCTTTTATCACGGCTTTTGAGTTTGCTTAAATGGCAAGAATTGCTCCAAACATCTGGATCTCTAGTGAACGACTACATTGCAAATACATTGTCACGTGCCCACTTCCAGGGCCGCTTATTTCAAGAAGCAGAAATTTCAGATACTGCCACATCCTCTTCACTAGTGATTTGTGGAGGCAGTGGTAGTGGGACCTGGAATGATTTGTGAAATAGGGAGAAACGGACAAGGTACATAGAGATTTAGGTGTGCGGTGCATATTTCTTCATTCTTTTTTTTTCTTTAGTTAATTTTTGATTTTAAGTTTTCATAGTGTTTCAATTCAAATAATCTTTTCTCTTTCACACAAAGAAACTGTAAAGAAAAACACAAAAATTTCACCAATGTTTCATTCCCGTTGCACCCATTAAACCGGAATTGGAAAAGGCTGCGAGACCTCGTGGCCCCGCGTGGCGAAATCGCGTCTGCTCAGAACTGTCGCGCCATTGTTTCGGTCTGGTCGTGCACGACTCTGGCACCCACACACACACACACACACAAACCGTACGCGATAAAAACACCAGCTTTTTCACCCTAGTCCACTCTAAAATAGAATAAAATAAAACCAAAAAATGCTTAGATCCATTGCTGCCACTCGTGCTTTCTCCTCCACCGCCCGCGTAAACCTTGCCAAGATCCAGTTGGTTGGCCGTATCGGAAACATTTACCACAAGGAGACCAAGGATAACCGCCCTTTCCTTAACTACTCGTTGGCTGTCGACAGATACGCACCCAATGAGGCCGCTGATGGCTCTTCCACTGTCACTGACTGGTACAACCTTTCTGTTTTCGACGAGAGACAGGTGAAGTTTTTCCAGACCCACTTGGGCAAGGGCGCTCAAATTTACGCCGAGGCTGACATCAAGCAGAAGACTGTTCAGGATGAGGCCGGCGAGAAGCTGGTGTACCCAACGATGACACAGACCAGCTACGAGGTGCTCCGCTTCCCTAAGAAGAAGGAGGCTGAGGCTGAGGAATAAGCGGAGGGCCCCAGTCCTTTTCAATACTGGAGCATTTTGAACTAAATGAATGAAGAAAGAAAAAGAAAAGCAAAAAGATTTTTATAAATAAACGTTATTGTTACGGTCTCAGTAGATGAGCCAGGTCCCTTGTTCCTCAGTAGAGGTTCTTGGCGGCTGAAAGCTCGACCGCGTAGCCCACAGTCAACTTGATGTGCTCGTGAATATGGCCGAAATCCAAGCGGTCCATGGTATCCATGGTCAGGTGAATATGCTTTGCCGAGTATTTGAATTCACTCTCAATCAAAAAACTGGCAGGGTATCCGTTTTCTAAGGCTGAAGCATGATCAGAGCACGCGTACCCACACTCGGTCTCGTGTACTGGAATCAGGCAGTACGCGCCAACCACCATGCGGATGAAGTCGTTCTGTTTTTTAGAAGTGTAGTCATTGATCAAGCCAAAATGTGGCTCAACGCCCAGATCCACGGTACCTTGGGTATATCCCGTCATGTCCTGCTGGAGCATTCCGACCACAGTCTTCCCCGCGTTAAAATAGTTTGTGAAAACGTCGATCGAGCCTAATAATCCACCTTCTTCGGCCAGATAGTAGTGAAACTCTAAGGTGTTGTGTGGAGTGTACTCACCAGCGGCTATCGCACCGGCAATAAGACGGAGCGCCTCCAACGTGGTGACAGTGCCCGAGCCATCGTCGTCTGCTCCTGGAGCGCCGAGGAGATTTGGAAACAAAAGATTGATTGAGTCTTGGTGGGCACCCACAACAACCTTATCCGCAGAAACACCAGGAATCGAGACCACAACCAGAAACTGGTCCCAGCCATTGTGCTGCACTTTTTCAACAGTGGCACCTGGAACTGCTTGAACCAATTTGGTCACGGTACCATAGAGCCAATTAGCGGACTCAAGCCCCGTGGCGGACTTATAGTACCGAGTATAAAAGCTGGTGAAATGAGCCAAATTAGCCCGAACCTGTTCCAAGTCGATTTTGGCCAAAAGCCCTTGCACCACGGCGCTTTCCGCAGTCTTATTCGGGTACTGGTAGTCGGGTACTGACTGCTTCAATGTATGGATTTGTTTAGAGAAAACGTTGATGATATTGTTGTGGTTTCCTGCACCGGCCACAAGCCCTTGTTCAACAGCTTCTTCGACCGAAATCACATTTGTGACATCGATGAAATTCTCGCCATTTCGGCGCATGTTCAATTTGTCTACTTCTGAGGCAAGGCGGTAAGTGTTAGGCGCCGTTTTGAGCACGCAATCTGGCGAGCCGCCGAGTAAAGAAGCCAATGGCGCAAGCGAAAGTGCTTGTGCTGCTGCAGAAATTGCAAGTATTGCAGTAAATTTCATTGCAAGTATTTTTTTTTTTTTTTTTTTGCTTTTTTTTGTGTTGTGACAGAAGAAGCAAAATAAAAAAGTTGAAAAGGCAAAGAAAAAAGGGTGTATGTAGTGTGCGATAAGGCGCTAAAAAGCTGGGGCCGCACTATGTATATTTGTATGTGATGTTTTATGGGGAAGCCATTTCGGTGTGCGGACCTGAGATTTATGGGGCCACGTCTTTTGGTGAGAGGAGGAGATACTCTACGAGAGTATACGTGAGATAAATCGAAAGAATGATTATTTTTTAGTTTCTTTTCACTTTTTTTTTCATTTCGAGTGATTCGACAGTTCATATATATATATATATATATATATATATATATATATATTTAAAAAATAATAATGAACAGAAAACAGTCTTGATGAAGGTAACTTACTTTCTACTCTAACTGATGGCTGACTGAGTGCGAGCAAATGCATCACGGTGCTGAAGAGAAGATAAACGAAAGATGAGTTGCAGGTTTTGTTCCAAAAACTTCCAAATAGTAAATTTAAAGAGAACAGAGGCCGAATTCTTTTCGGACTACTGGTGAAGCACTAAATTTTTTTTCAGTGTTTTGAAATTATCTAGGCAAGTGTCAGTCAGCCAATCACAGCGTCGTAGGTGAATTGAGTTTGGTGTGTAAGAAAAACAACAGGAACCAAGCCAAATTGAAGAAAAAAACAAAAAAACAAAAAACTCTTTTTTTGAAAGTATTCTTTCTTTGTTCTTTTCCTCACGTGTCTAAAGAAAAGATGGAAGTTTAGACCAAATATTACCGAAAGTGAATTAAATCTACTTGCTCCAAGATGGGCCTGTGAAATGCACGTGACCCACCCGACCCTTTTGAAAGATTGTAGCTTTTCAAAACTCATTACTTTTTTTTTTCCTTTTCAAAGATAGTAGAAATATACACAGTGAATTCTGAAACTTTACTTAGAGTTATATTCAATTTGTACTTTGTAATACTTTGTACCCAACTGTGTGCTTCTTCAATTATTAAACTCAGCAAGGCCGAACAATTGGTAACTAGACTTCTTCCTCTTACACATTTTTCTTCTTCATTTTATTACGAGTTCTTTTAGTGTAAAAGCAAGTAATCTAATATTAAAAAATAAAATAGTATTGAACAAATAGAAAGAAACAAGAAGTTAAGAAAAACTTCTCGTCTAGTGAGAACTCTAGCTAGCTAACTATGATCGCGTCCTGTGAGTTAAGTTAGTCGTGCACAGGCGTTTTTAAACCTTTCGCGGCCACCGAAAACCCATCTCACCAAAATCAAACATTTCGCAACAACCCACCAAAATCCAAGGCTCCATCGAGCGATCTTGTTTCTTTCATACAACTTTTCAGCGCCAAAAAGTCAAGGAAAAAAAAAATTAAAAAAAGTAAGGAAATGAGCATCTTGGCGTCTGTGCTCCCTGGGAGGACCTCGGCCTCGGCCTCTGCGCCACAACAATTTTCGACGCAACCCAATTCTGCGTCGAGCAAGTTTCTTAACCCAACTTTGGCATTGAACAATGACGGCACCGATTCGCTCAGGTTCCAGCCGGGCACTGGTCACGCCAATTCGGGTGAAACCGGACAAACCACGTCGCTGCAGAGCCTGCGGTTTTTCCTCCCCATGGTGGTGGATTCCGTGAATGAAGTCAGCTATAAGATCAATGTGCCCAACTTTGGATCGCTACCGCCGCTTCGGTTGGGCGCCAAATATATCACCGATATGATCAAGATTGACCTGATGACCCCTGGCGATTTGTACGGCGCAAACAACCTCAACAAGACCTCGGGACTCGACAATTATTACTTCGACCACGAAAAGGGTTTAGGCAAGTTTTCTCGCTTCGATAAAGTGGCGCAATTAAATTTGCCCGACCGCTTTTTTGAGGAGCACAACACTACAGAGTGCCTGACAAAAATGGGGCTTTTCGCGGCCATCAATCGTGCGTGGATCGTGGTGGATAACAAGTTGATTTTCTGGAACTACAAGCTTCCACAATCTTCGTTCAACAAGGCGCACCAGTTTCTTACGATCGATCTGTTGAAACATTCGATTCTTGCCGTGACGTTGGTGCGGCCAAAAAAGGGCGTCTTTGTAGAGGATGCCAACTTCTTGCTTGTGATTGCTACCACAATGGATATCCAAATTTTCGTGGTGAAACATGATTCAGTGACAAATAGCCTTGAGATTTTCAACCCCAACTTGGCTGTCAGTACTCAGGGCCTTATTGTGAACCGTTTTGCCGTCAATGAATCCACTAACGATATCTATTTTTCTGGAGAGGGCAATGGTGTAAATGTATGGCGTCTCGATTACTCCAACAATGTTTCTTTCATAAAAAACAAATGTGACAAAGTATGTCTCACGAAATCCGGGCTTTCCGCAGTGCTCCCGATCGGGAAAATCCCGGGATTTGATCTTTTCACCTCCGAATCCGAGTCTGAAAAGGGCAAAAATACAGGCAAAGTGGCAACAATGCCGGAATCCATTGTGCAGTTGGAAGTTGATTCGGGAAGAAACGTGTTGTACTCGCTTTCGACCAACTCTGTGATTCGTGTGTACAAATTGGCCCCTGGCCAAGAACAGTTTGTGCAACATAGCCAGTTATCACCGGGTGAAATTTTCAAAGCATTATCGCAATTGATCCCTGATTCGGCCAACATTAAGTCCTTCCGCAAGTTCCGTATCATGAGCATCCAGTCAATCACGCAAAACGAGTCGGCAAATATTCAGCTTATTGCCGTGACCAACTTTGGTAACCGGATCTTCTTAAAATTGGGCGCCACACCTTCATACAGCTTTATGTCTGCTGCATCCAGGGGCTCTGCTGCAGTCAAGCTTTCTGTTGCCAGTATGCGTTTCCCTCCAACTAGAGAGGAACCCAAATTGAACCCAGAGTTGGACTCCTACATTCGTATCAAGCAGTACGTATCGCAAATGGTCACTAACCAGCAAAACTCCGAGCTTTTGAAAAACACAAAGTTCTCGAAAGTCATCAGCCCTGGTGTTTTCTTGGCCGTGAAAAAGACAAAAACCAGTGACCGGTTATTCATCAGTTCGGCCAATTATGGGTTCTTGAAACACAACAATAAGTTGGTTGAAGATGCGGAGTTTTTGCTCGTTTCAACTCCAGGAGATGTTAGCGGTGGCGCTTCTCCCGTAATAATTCATGATGTTGTTCAACTTACGCCTTCTATGAATGCCACTGAGACTCCTAATGGATATGCCAATGTTCTTGCTTCTCAATACACAAAGAAAGTGCTTGAGTTTGCCGTGTTGACAAATTTTGGTATTAGTATTTACCGCTACAAAACACCCGACCAGATTATTGACTCTCTTGACGATAAAGTGATTGAGAATTTCATCGAGGAAAATGGCTACGAAGAGACTTGTTCGACGTTGCTCTATTTGGCGTGCTCATCAAAACAAACCACGTCGGAAGATTTGTACAAAAGAAAGGTTCAGTTGTTGTTTTCACATGCGGGCAATAATGCTCGTTTGCTTGATAACCAAAATGTCAACTCCGCCCAGCCACACACATCTTCTTCTATCATGCCTTCGGACTCTCAACCTATGGTGGAGCAGGTGGTGTTGAGTGACCGTTTTTATGGAACTTGCTTGCTTGTTTCTCGGTTGTTCCGCGAGCTTTGGAATACTAAGGTGTTTGCGCCTTTGCCACACATCAAAACCCTTCAAAATGGGTCGGTAGAGGTATCTTCTATCAAAGAGGATAACCTTCTTGTCAAGGGCGTTACTGTTACCAAGCAACAAGTGGAGTATCTTATGGGATCGGTGATTGTTCTTCTTGATTTCTTGAACGAGAGTCAAACCACCATTCCTGGTCTTAATGCACCATCATACAGTTCTGACCCTCTGAGACTTGATAATGAGGTTTGTGTACGTGCCGAGCATATTGCCTTCAGCTCCATTTTGAGATCTTTGACCTCGATGAAAGAAGCGTTGTCGTTTTTGATGGTGCTTATCGAGGAGTCGCAGGCTAATCAAAATACCCATAATGACATTTTCAAATTTCTTTCGCTTACCAATCAACTCAATTTATTGACCTTGAACCTTAAGGACTTGTTGCTTCCAACTCTTGAAGTGAAAAACCTCATCAAAGATTTGTTGTCGTCCATAATCAACAAGACCATCTTAAAGGGTGGTTCAATCGACCTTATTGCATCATCTTTGCAAGGCCGTTGTGGATCTTTCTGCTCCAGTGATGATGTGTACATTTTCAAGGCGATTGAGAATCTCACTCGGGCAAAAAATATTGGCAATAGAGACAATGACATGAGAATCAAGTGTCTTCACAACGCGGTGGCTCTCTTCGAACAAGCCAGTGAATCGCTCACGTTAGAAAACATCGAAAACTCGATTGACATTATGTTATCGCTTGACTACTACACAGGTGCAGTAGAGTTTTTGTTAAAGCTTGCCAAAAGACTTCAGGGCGTTTCTGGCGCACCTTCAAATGTTGTTATCAACTCAAGCGAAGAAAACAATGCATCTTTTATCCAAACTAATCTCGAGCAGAAGGAGAAAAAGCGGATGCAACTATACGATTTGGTATTCAAGATCCTCACCAAGCTTGACGTTAAAGCTATGCAAATCACCTCTTCGAACAACCAGCTTTTGATTAATGAGTTTCTGGAGCTTAGAGATGTGACGTATGACACATGCTTTGCTTCTTCGGACAAGTCTTTCCAATATGAATTCTACCGGTGGTTTATCAGACAAGGATGTAGCGAGAGATTGCTTACTGTTGATACGCCCTTTGTGTTGCCATTTTTGGAGGAGGTATCTCAAGATGATCTCGCGTTGACTGAACTTTTATGGTTGTACCATGCGAAAAGGGAGGAGTACTATCCGGCGGCCAGGATTCTTTATTACTTGGCGATCTCCAACTTCAAGTTGTCGTTAAAGCAAAGAATCGAGTATCTTTCGCGGGCCAACGGGTTCTGCAACTGTACATGCCCTCCAAATTTGAGACAAGATATCACGCAGCTCTCAACTCAAATCCAAGAACTTTTTGAGGTTGGAAATGTGCAGTTGGATCTCTGGGAAACAATCCAAGCCGACCCGCGTATCAATGCCGAGAACCAAGATCTCGCTGCCGAATCATTGAACTCGAAGATCCAAAATGCTAGTGAGCTCTTTAATAGCTTCGCCGACCCTTTGGGATACTATGAGATTTGCTTTAGTTTGTTCTATATTTCAGACTACAAAAACCCAGATGACATTTTCAAGCGGTGGGAGTTGTTTTTCGAGAAAATCAGTTACGAGTACGAGCAAAAGAAGGATACTTCAAGGCAACTTTGCGTGGTATTGGGTGATGCCTTGGTCTCCGTGGGTACACGAATTCACAGTAATGACTTTGTGTTCCCTATCGACAGATTAGTTAAGTTGATGTGCAAATACATCAGCAGCGACGCCGTGGAGGAAAGCCAAAAACCACCAAAAGGAATTGTGGTTGATACATTCATCAAGTCTGGCGTGGCCTACGAGACGCTCTATGTGACACTCAAAACGTTGATTGAGCACAATTCACACGACATGTATGCTGGCTTCACGCAGTTCTTGAAGGATAGCGAGATGGTGTACTTGGTGCATAGCTGGTACCAAAGAGACAAGCGGTTGAGAAATGCCATTCCAGAAGAGACAATTGCTACAATGACCGAGTACAGTGTGGAGAAGGACCCGATTGCCAAGTGGATCAAGACCCAAGGCACGTTCATCTAACGATGCAAATGAATTAATAGGAAATATGTAATAAAGAAAGAAAGAAAAGTGTATGCAAAACCACTAGTTGAGCTCGTAGAATTTTTGCTTTTCGCCATCCAAGCGCTCATTTGCAAATGGGCGCAACGAATTGTTGGGTTTTGGTGGCTGGACTTTTTCAGAGCCCAAGTATGACACCACACCATCAACAATCAACGCAATTCCGTTGGCCTCGGCACCACGAGGCATGATCACGTCAGCACGCTCCTTAGTCTGGAAAATATAATCGGCCATTTCCTGTTTTGCTCCATGTAAATATTGATTAATGACCGACTCCAAACTAACGCCAGATCCGGATCCGGATTCGGATTCTGATCTCAACACGTCTCTACGAATCCACCTGACCAAGCGTGTATCGGCGTCACTATCAATGTAAACTTTGAAAAGCGACATATTACACAACTCTTTATCGTATAAAGCATATAAACCGTGCACAATCACGAGCCGTTGCGGAGCGTCAGGATCAGTTCTGGCCAACCGCAGCGAAACGTACTTTTTTAGCGCAGAAAAATCGAATCGTGAGGGTTTCAATATGACCTCGGCCTTGTTGCCCACAGTGATGGCCGAATTTGCCGCATATGTCTGCGTAGTTTCGATATTGGGGTCCATATATTGGGCCATATCCAAAACCTCGATTTCAAGCATATTGGGCGAAAGCTCAGTGAGTGCCTCAAGCTCATTTTTGATAGCGTAGGATGCCGACGTTTTCCCCGACGCATGGCCTCCGCCAATCAAAAGCAACACGTTTTCAAGGCCCATTTTTCAATTTTTTTTTTTTAGAGTTTTTTTTTGTTCTCTTAATTTTTGTATGTGTATAACCTTGTACAGGTATATTCTATTTCAAGAACTTAGAAGATCTCGGTGAGCCTACCCTGGCTTCCTTAATTTACTAGCCTTACTATGCACACGCGATGGAGCGATGAGCGTGCATGTGCGCGATGAGACTGCGGAGGCTCGATTGTTAGGTGCTGAAATTTAGGACACCATAATCAAGACTGGAGGCATAAAACTTGACTTAATTCCTTTTTTTTCTTCTTTTTTTTTTGTTTCTTTAGATCAAACTGAAAATATACGATGGATTTTGACCGCTCGGCAGACCTGGAGCTCCAGTTCTCCCAGAAATCGACCCGCAACATTAAAGTGCACAGCACATTTGAGAGCATGCGGCTTAAACCCGAGCTTTTGAAAGGCATCTATTCGTATGGATTTGAAGCACCTTCGGCCATTCAAAGTAGAGCTATTATGCAGATCATTTCCGGTAAAGATACCATTGCACAGGCGCAATCGGGTACGGGAAAAACAGCAACGTTTTCCATCGGCATGCTTCAAGTGATAGATGCCAAAGTACGTAATTGTCAGGCCTTAGTGCTTTCGCCAACAAGGGAATTAGCCGTGCAAATCCATAGCGTCATCATGAACTTGGGCAATTATATGAACATTCAGACTCACGCGTGTATTGGTGGAAAACAGGTGGGAGAAGATACGAAAAAATTGGGCCAAGGCCAGCAGATTGTTAGTGGCACCCCGGGCAGAGTGTTGGATGTGATGAAAAGACGTAATCTCAGTACACGCGGGGTGAAAATGCTTATTTTGGATGAGGCCGATGAGTTGATGACGAAAGGTTTTAAAGAACAGATCTACGATATCTATAGGCAACTTCCGGCAACAGTACAGGTAGTGGTTGTTAGTGCTACGCTTACACGAGAAGTTTTAGAGATGACGGCTAAGTTTACCACCGATCCGGTGAAAATCTTGGTGAAGCAAGAAGACGTGTCGTTGGAAGGAATTAAACAGTACCAGATCCAGTGTGAAAAGGAGGAGTGGAAGTTCGATACACTCTGTGATCTTTATGATTCACTTACAATCACACAAGCCGTCATTTTCTGCAATACTAAGAGCAAGGTCACATGGTTGTGTGAACAGCTCCGCAAGGCCAACTTTGCTGTGGTGGCCATGCATGGAGACATGAAGCAAAACGAGCGGGACTCGATTATGGGTGATTTCCGTCTGGGCAGCTCGCGTGTTCTCATTTCCACTGATGTTTGGGCCAGAGGTATTGATGTGCAACAGGTCTCACTTGTAATCAACTACGATTTGCCCTTAGATAAGGAAAACTATATCCACAGAATCGGCCGGTCGGGCCGTTTTGGACGTAAAGGTGTGGCCATCAACTTATTGACAAAAGAAGACACACAAGAACTCAAGGCCTTGGAGCGCCACTATAAGATCCGTATCCGCGAGATGCCGCTGGACCTTTCGAGCTTGTAAATTTTCTTGAAATTGATTAGGAATTTGTTGCTGGAAGTGGTTTGCGTACTTATTTATATTCTGCTGTTCACGACAAAGATTTGTATCACTTCACGGAAATAAGATTCGAAATAGTCTCACGTTTTGATGTTGATGAGTAGAGATTTCATAAGGGTCCCATAAATACGTGTATATATATATATATATATATATATATATATATATATATGAGGCCCGCATAGTTGTTTATTATAAGAAGATAGATCTTGTAAAAAAAAGGAATACATGTTCACTCATATAACCTTCTTTTGACCTTAAACAGGAATAAGTTATAAGTTATAAGTTATGATCGTTCTGGCTCCTAGCCCCTGCAATCCCCAATTGCCTGCTGTTTTCATACTAATTCATAAATTCTTGAGAGAAGGATTCGACGGAATTAAGTGTTTACGTGTAAGCACCATGTGCAAGTGAATCAAGGCTAGCTGGAGGTAGATTTTGGGTTTTGTCGTAAAAACCGTTCGGACTACTTTGCAGCAGTCATTTTCATTCTAACAATGAATTTACTTTTTTCTCTTCTTTTTTTTATAGATGAAAGCTATATGGTTGCACTTCAAACCTGCCCCCTTTTTTTGTTTGGGACAGTCGAATCTTCCAATGCAAAGAACCTGCTTCACTAATTACAAACTGCCAATTCCTTGAAATATGATTATGACCAGAATTAGGCTCAAAATAAAGAACTGCTTCGGTGGAAACAGAAAGAAAAGAGAAAAAGAAAGGAAAAAAAAAAAACTATTTAATTCTCTAGTTTTTTGCTACAAATATCGCTCATGATATCTAAAACACAGCCCACACATGTGTGAAACGTGATGCTGGGCAGAAAAAGCAGGAGTGATCTCTCGGTGTTTGCGCAAAACCCTTGACTGAAAAATTGCTTTCACGAAACAAAAAATTAACAATGAAAAGAAAAAAAAAAGAAAACAAAACACGAATATGCGGCACGTGGAATCTGGAAAATCGCCTTGTGCCAAATTCGCTTAATTATACCGCTGGTGAATTTCGGGATATGATCGCCGGAATCCGAGGATGCGTTTCCGCATGGCGGCAGTCTTTTGTTTATTGCAGCAGACACTGATCAAGTTTACAGATCCAGTTTATTCTCCAAGAACTAAAGCATTAAGAGAAAAAAAAAACCTTCGATAATTTTTACTTTTTTATTTTTAACCTGAAAAGATGTAAATAAAAATTCACTTATAAAACACTGATGTGCACGATTTCTGCTAATCCTACTTTTTCGGAAGATCTTCAAGTGTTTCTCACCAGTGTTTTTCTTTTTTTTTTTTCCTTCCCTATTGTTTGTCTGCCGCATGGCATTGGCCCATTATACAGTTCACGTGAGAGCATCGCGGATCGCAGGCAGACATAAATTTTTTTTGAGCAGAGACTACTTTGGATTGAATTTGAAAACCGTCCAACCACCAATTAAAAAAACAAAAAAATAATATATAAAAAAATTAAATAATTAAAATGGACGCCCAATTCCTCGCCGCTTTGGAGGAAACGCTCCAGCAGACGTTTGCGCCCGCCACAGTGAAGCAAGCCACGGCCAAGCTCTCGAAAGAATTTTATACCAATGCGTTGGCCTTGCCTTCACTTTTGCACATTTTGCAAAACTCCCAACAGGACCAGGTCAAGCAGTTAGCCGCCGTCGAGGCCCGGAAGCTCATCTACACCAAGTGGGAGACCGTGGATGCAGGTTTGAAGCCGGAAATCCGTGCTTCGTTGTTGCAAAACTCCTTCACGCAATCGAATAAATTGATCCGCCATTCTTCGGCACGTGTGGTGGCGGCTATTGCCGAGCAAGACTTGCTGGAGGAAGTCAATGCCTGGCCCGAGTTGTTGCCTACGTTGGTGGGCGCTGTGCAGGACTCGAACCCCCAAAATAAGGAGATGGCTGTCTACACCCTTTACACTGTATTGGAGACTCAGACTCCTGCTTTGATGGAACATGTTCCCAACTTTGTGCAACTTTTCTCCGGTCTTTTGGCCGACTCCGGCCTGTCGCAGGATATCCGCGTGAATGCCGTTTTGTGTTTGGACTGTCTCTCGCAATTTTTCGAAGAGGACGTAGAGCTTATGGCTACTGTTGCCTCTCAGTATAAACAAACGATCCCCAACATGCTCCGTGTGTTGCACGAAGTGATTCAAGCGGACGACTCCGAGAAAACCAAATCCATGTTTGACGTGATGAACTCGTTGTTGTTTTTGGACAACCAATTGGTTGGTGAACAAGTGATTTCATTGATCCAACTGATTGCCGAGATCGCTGCTAACACCAGTTTGGACGAGGAGTACAGATCCATGGGTATGCAGTTTTTGATTTCCGTAGTGTCGTTGCGTAAGACCAAGGTTTCCAGCAACAACTTGGGCCCTCAACTTACCGCCATTGCCTCGCAAATTGCCAGTGAGGAGATTGATGTGGAAGATGAGTTGAACAACGAGGATGAGGAGAACGAGAACGAGGAGAACATTCCTGCCACTTTGGCCTTGCGTTTGATGGGCGTTTTGGCCGGCGAGTTGCCTCCTTCGCAAGTGATTGCGCCATTTTTCGAGAACTTGAATGCCCTCGTTACTTCGCCAAACATGTTTGCCAGAAGAGCCGGGCTTTTGATGATTGGTGTTGCCTCCGCAGGTGCTCCCGACTACCTTGCCACCCAGGTCGCAAAAATCGTGCCCGTGTTGATTGCCGGTTTGCAAGACCCGGAAATCGTGGTCAAAGTGGCTGCTGCTCGTGCAGTGGCACAATTGTCTTCTGAATTGCAGGACAACATTGCCGACCACCACCAAGAACTTTTGCCGCTTATCATGAACATCATCGACTCTGCCTCGCACGTGATGGCGTACAAATACGCCTGTTACGCATTGGACGGAATTATTGAGTTCATGGGCCACGATGCCATTGCTCAATACATGGCCCCCTTGATGCAGAAGTTGTTCAGCATGTTGGAATCCGCCAACTCGTCCACGTTGAAAACCGCCATTGTGTCGGCCATCGGCTCCACTGCTTTTGCTGGAGGTAAAGGTTTCACGCCTTACTTCAACCAGCTGATCCATATTTTGGAGCCTTTCATCTCGAATGCCGCTCAGACCGAGGGTATGTCCGAGGACGACATTGAGTTGCGTGCCTGCACTTTCGAAAACATCTCGACCATGGCCCGTGCTGTCGGTTCCGAGCCATTTGCTGCGTACGCCAAGCCTTTGGTTGAAGCCGCTTACACTTCTGTTGGTGCTGAACACCCTAGAATCAGAGAGTCTGGTTTCGCTTTTATTTCCAACATGGCCAAGGTTTACGGTGCTGAATTTGCCGGATTTTTGGATGAGATCGTTCCCCAAATCTTGAAGTGTTTGGAGCAAGAAGAGTTCTCATTTGAAGGTGGAGATGAAGATGAAGAGGAGGAAGAATTGTTTGAAGATGAGGCTGATGCTGACAACAAGTTCAAGTTCAACTCTGGTATCACTATCGAAAAGGAAATCGCCTCTGTTGCCTTGGCTGAGTTGGCCATGGGCACCGGTGCTGCATTTGCCAAATTCGTCGAGCCTTCGTTCAAGACCCTTTCCGAGCAAATCGAGGTTTCTTACGGTATGCGTGAGGCCGCCATGAACTCGCTCTGGAAGATCGTGCGTGCCATGTTCAAGGCCACCTACGGTGAAGACTTCAAGGCTCCTAAAGGAGTTCCTCAACAGCCATACCTCGACGCCAATCTTTTGCAATTGATTGAGCAAGCACGTGCTATCACGGTGGGCAACTTGGAGGAGGAGTTCGAGTTCAACTTGGTTGTTTGCGACTTGGACAACATCACCGAGGCGCTTTCCACTTGCGGAATTGCTGCTCTTGTCAGCAACGCCTCCGACACTTCGTTCCTTGAAAAGCTCTGTGTTGAGTTGATGAAGGTGTTGAAGAAGGAGCACGCTTGTCAAATAGACGACGAGGAGCCTGTTGATGAAGGTGAAGACTCCTCTGAGTCTGAGGCAATGTTGTTCGAGTCTGCTTTGGAGGTGTTGATTGCCTTGTCGCTTGAGCTTGGCTCCGACTTTGTCAAGATCTTTGCTTCTTTCAAGGACGTCATCATTGCCAACATCACCTCGAAATCCAGATCCAAGAGAGTCAGCTCGATTGGTGGTTTGGCCGAGATTTCGGCCGGATTGAAGAACGCCAACCCATACACCGACGACTTCTTGCACGTGTTTTCCGACAGATTGGCTAACGACAAGTCGTTGGAGGTCAAGGGAAATGCTGCCTACGGTGTTGGAATTGTGATCGAGACCAGCTCCACCGATTTCTCCTCAAGTTACCCTCAAATCTTGCAAACCATGTTCCACTTGTTGAGCAAGTCCGACGAGCAGGCCCAGATTGAAGATGGCGAGTCTAAGGAAGTCGTGAGCAGAACCAATGCTAACGCATGTGGCTGTGTGGCCAGAATGGCTTTGAAGAGCCCCGCTGCTGTTCCTGTGGAACACGTTTTGCCTGCTTTATTGAGCCACTTGCCCTTGGAAGCTGGTCCTGAAGAAAACGTGCCTATTTTGACCTGGATCATCCAATTGTACGAATCTGGCAACAGTTTGATCGAGGCCCAGAGCGAAAGAGTGATTCAAATCTTGGCCGAGATTTTCCAGAAGGAGGCCGACAGACTTAAGTTGGTGCTGGAAAGTACTTTGGGCAGAGAGGAGAACATCGAGAAGATCAAGCAATTCCACACCAAGGACTTGCAGGAGAAGGTGGTCAACTTGGTCAAATTCTTGAACCAGAAATACGCCTCCATCATTGCCTCTCACGAGGTGTTGAAGTCCGTCGTTGCATAGATTTTTCTACACCCCCTCGTGTTCCCCCTACGTCATTAGTTTATATATTTTAGTTTATTTTTAATACCTTACATTGTTTTTATGATTTGTTGGTAGACTGTTTATTCGCCAACTTTATGGCCTTGTTCATCCGTAAAGTATGCTTTGTAACTAGAGCTTGTGATTTTTTTTTTTTTTTTTTTTTTTTTTTTTTTTTTTTGGTGGAAACGTTTCCAAAAGATGCTCTGAGAAGGTCTTTTCATGCCACAAAGTGACGAACTTTGAAATGATGGGGACTTGCTTTCGGAGATTTTCTATAAAAGAAATCACAGGTGGCAAAGAAAAGATCGAAATAAAAAAGAATCGTGAGTCGGAAACGCACGTCGGTATCATATGCAAACGGGCGAAGTAGTCCAAATAACATTAAAAGACCATGCAACTGTGCTTTCAAACATTCTTCCATCACTTTGATTTTTTTTTTTAGATCTTTTCTAATTGCTCCCATTACTTTTTGTCCCAAAAATATCTCAAAACAAAAATCATTGGAGTAAAAGTGTATGCGTTCTGTGTTTCAGGCTTCACTTTTAACTACCAATGAGGAATTTGCAGTTCAAACGCATATACTTGGCAAGGATAGTGACGTGAAATGCGATGCACGTAATAAAACTTAGCCGACAGGCACTAGACCAATGAATCCATGTGGCTCACCGCATATCTGCACGGATAAAACTTTTTCGTGTGGAAGGATTGCCCAATCGGGACTTCAAAGGGAATATCCCAACACCATGGTGCGGCAGCGATGCTCTTGGCTTAGATCATTTAAATAGCGGTGGAATTAGGCAGCGATGTGACAGACGCCTTTTCGGGAAATAACAACTCTAAATTTCTATTCCGAATAAAGATGCCTGACGCAACAGGTCTGATACTAGCCGCATTTTCTTTTATTGCCCTTGTGGTCTTAATCCCACCTCTATGTTACCATCTTCAGCACCGCAATATCCCTGCCTCCAGTTTGATATCTTGGTTTTGTATTCAAAACCTCACAACCTTCATCAATGCCGTGATTTGGAGTGGCGAAGATTATAATCAAAAATATGATGGCAAAATTTACTGTGACATCACAGTGAGAATATTGAGTGGTGCCACAGTTGGTCTGTTATGCGCAACCGCATGTATCATTTTCAATTTGTTCATGATTATTTCTGCCAAAAACCATGGTTATCTTTCCCGAGACTCAAAGACGAAGCTCGTGGTCAACATATTGATGTGTTGGGCAAATCCGCTTTTGGTCATGGGCGTTACTGTGCTTGCACAGACTCATAGATACGATGTGGCCAGATACAATGGGTGCTCTGCACCATGGAGTTACACTTTAGGGTCGGTGATGCTCGTATCTTTGTGGAATGTTTTGTGGATCGCTGTTGCATGTATCTTTGCCATTTTGACCATTATTGAACTCGCTCGCAAGCGGAAGGATATTAAGGACATTTTGCGATGCACAAACTCGGGCCTTAACATGCGCAAGTTCACCCGCTTAACAATCTTGAGTTTTTTGATTGTCCTTGTTCTTTCTCCAGTGACACTTGTAAGTTTTGCAGCAGACGTGAGGGCTGCGTCATCAATTACTCCTGAAATCAAATACTCCTATTCTATGATAAAATGGGGGCAGATCTTTGCCTACGACATTGGCATGAGAAATCTCAGTTCGAAAGTGGTACCCATCGTATTTTCGTTCGTCACGTTTTTCCTCTTTGGCCTTGGCACAGAGGCACTCAAGATGTATCGTGGATTCTTGGTTTCGATTGGCTTCAGGCGGTTCAAAAAGGAGGAGCCCCGCGATTTCTATGTTTCGAAAGATTTCCACGAAAGTCGCCAAACATCTAAGCAGACACAGTCAACAGAGGAAACAGTGGGGTTGAGTCAGCTTGAGTACGAACATTTCCAAACGTTAGTGCTTGAAAAGGAACCATTTTCATTGCTGCCAGATTCGCACGAGACCAATTCTTTTTAGTTCATTTAATGATATTTCTTCTTTTTTTTGTTTTTTAAAAAAATAAACAGCTTTTCAGATAGCCCGACACACTCAGTTCTCTTCAGTAATAAGAAGATTCGTGAATTCCTTTTCAAACATCTTAGAGTCGACTTTGCCCTGGGTTTCCCTCATCGCTTGGCCAATCAAAAACTTGATCGACTTATGTTTACCCTTGCGCACGGTTTCTGCCACATCCGGATGATTGTTTACGATTTCCACACAAATCTCTCTGACTGCTGCAGAAAATTCTCCCTCTTCAAGATCTGCTGGTGCACCAAGATCGTAATGGTCCACCAACTCCTTGATGGAGAGATCCTGCGTGGTTTCTGGCGATTGAATTAATGCAGTGAGAATGAGTTTGGCCGAAGTCAGCGAGATTTCTCCCAGTTCGACCATTTGAATCAACGAGGCGAATTTTTGAGCCGTTAACACTGATGGATCTACTGGCAGGTCAAACTTTTTGAACGTGCCTAAGAGTTTATGAAAGAACCAATTGTTCACTGTTTTGGGCAAACACCCCCTGTCATCTTTAGTTACAAGAAGGCCATGAAGGTCTGTGTAGTAAGCATAGATTTCTGGAGACTCCACCAAGAACTTGGCGTGCTTTTTCTCGAGAGAATATGGTGCTAGCATCAATTTTTCGACAAGCTGGTCCGGAAGTGCAGGAAGAATTGCAGCAATTTCGTCTGTAATTGATGGATCCAAGTGAACAAGCGGGAGCTCAATATCAGGGAAATATCTATAATCTACTGCATCTTCCTTAGACCTCGTACGGACTGTTTGTGTGCCGTTCCAAGCCCTTGTTTCCTGAACGATAGGTTCC